>JANHFT010003925.1:30473-52082 GCA_032467955.1 Pseudoxenodon macrops
TTCATAAAATAATCTGTTAATGAACATACCATATCGCAAAGCAATAATATATAATATTATATTCTAGAACTGATAGGTTTTAAACCTTAATATGTTGCATAATGTTGCAGTAAAGTTGAGAAAGGTGCCAAATTTTAACGATAACTGCATAGCAACCTGCACTTTAGAATTTGGTACAGATTCAGTATGATTCACTTCACAATGGGAACTAAATTATTCCTTTGATTCTATTTTTCTAAGTATCATAAAACAATTTTCTTGGTAGCAGGTCAGCAAATTTATCTAATCAAAGCTGGAAGCCAGTTTATATTATAATAAAACCAATTTTAAACCTGTTGGTCATAATTTGTGGACATTCTCTTATACTTGCAGATTGTCTACCTCCCTCCCTACCCATCTACCACTATTAAATGGTTTACTTTGAGAGGGATATAGAGATAACCTTGACAGAGCAGCATGGTAGTCTTGAAATGAAGACGCTCGCCTCCCACTTGGAAGGTTGAGAGTTCAATCCTAGGCAGCGTCAAATGTACCAGCACGCAAAAAGAAAATATCTGTTGCGAACTCCACATAGGCATCAGGAAGGGCATCCAGCCAGTAAATGATCAGCTCCATTCAGTTGCCCTGACTCCACCCCCCGAATAAAGAGATTAAATGGTCATAAAAAAACAAAAATAGAGAAAACCTTGAAGAGGAAATGTAAAAGCAGTTTAGTAAATACCAAGTCAGCCCTGAGAAAGAGTGGGTGAGGGGAAAAAAACCTCTCAAGATTATCCCTCCTTGATTCTTTTTGGTATAACGGGGCAAAAGGAAACACTGGCAGACTTCCAAACTCTTTCATTGTACCCTGAAACACTATAACCTTTACTGTAGTCTTCGAAGTATCTGTCTCTTGCCCTGAAGAGCTATCCCCTTTTAAAATCGGTCAGGCCAACTCCAGAGAACAGATGCAATCCTACAGTGACTTGTATCCAAGTCATAAAGGTTAAAACCAGCAGTTCGAATTACAGCTTTTCAGGCAAAGTATGCTGTAAAGGTTCACAATAGCTTGCGATAACTCTTAGCCAGACGGGAATTAACACTAAGAAAGAAGGAAGAGTGTACAGCAGAGAGTAAAAAATATATTTAAGATTTAATAAAAACAGTATATGAAGATTGATCTGAAAATTTTTCCATGTATATCCTTGTACTTTTCAAGCAATTTTCCCTACTCATGGGCACACCTTGAGAGAGAGAGAGAGAGAGAGAAAGAGAGAGAGAGAGAGAGAGAGAGAGAGAGCATGTTTTAATTACAATTTGCAATGAGGATGTAATTTTCTAGTTTCATGTCAGTTTGGGAAATTAGCAGATGGTGAATTTGCATGGAAATAATTTTTTTTAGAAATTCATGCTTAATTACAGCTCCTCCTCATGATTTTCCTATGTCGGGATCCCCCATGAGAGTTATGTCTAAGCAGTGTTTTATTTGTCTTTCTGTAGGGTGGGGCTGGAAGGTTTCAAAATTTGATAACTAAATACATAAATAATCTTCTTGCCATTTCTCTTATTAGCCTTAACTGGTAACACTTGTATATGTATATTTATGTGCTACAGATGGAATATTTTTCATATTTTTCTTAGAAAATTTCATTATCTAAAATAAATTATTTTTTAGCTGCAAGGTAAGCTTCTTAATAAAATTCACTTCAGGGCATCTAAAATATTATGAGTTCCTTCCTTCCTTCCTTCCTTTTCTTTCTTTTTTTCTTTCTTTTCTCAATTCACAGAATTGTTGTTATCACTGTTGCAAAGAGGAAAAAACAGTCTAAAAGCACCTCTTACTTCTTCAAAGCAAACAGAAAAAAAACACCAGTCTGTTGCATTTTAAATTTCAGGGCTTTTCCTCCTTGACGTTCTCTTTTTGAACTTTTCATTAAATTACTATTTTCATATCTCTGGAGAAAAGATCTGCTAAGCTACATTGACATCTTTTGGCAAGTGCTGTCTTCAGAAGTATGTACTTGTCAAAATATGTGATGAATTCAAATGGCCTCAGCAGAAGGAAATGTCATTCGTTTTTCATCATGACAAATTATATCTTTGCATGTAATGCATACAAATAACAATGTATCCCCCTCCCCAAAATCTTTAAAACAAACTTAATTTAAAATAAAATTGGACTGTTATAGAATCTTACTTTTATAAGGAGAAAGTGCATACTTTATTCCATTTCCTTGGCCAGAATTCCCTGTTCTTTCTGTTGGGTAAGATTGTTTTCGAATCCAGAGGCATTGTTCACTTTCTTTCTTTGTCTATTTCTAACTGGCATTTTTACAATAAAAATGCAATAGAATAAAACAGAGCCATAAAACAGCACATCATTAAGAGATATCAATGGTAATGTTAAAAGCAAATTAGTAAATCTTCTTAAGGAAACAATGTTAGAACTTCATAAAGAACCTAATAAAAAGATAGCTGATTAAAAGCTGCCCCCCCGCCAGTTTAAATTATCATCATTTGTAGAATAGAGAAAAGGGATTGTGAGACATTTTCATTAGGATGTATTTCTGCTGCTATGACTTTAATTGATTTTTTTGTCTCTTGTCTCCATTCATTTGATCTGTAAATGTTTATAGGTTGGTCACCTTTGCTTAAAAAAATAAACAAACTCATGATGGTTAAAACAAAGTCAGAATTAGTATAATAAAGCATAACATGATTAATACTCCTCCTGAAAATTTAAAATCACTTTATTTGAATCTTGAGTATACTGAAATGATGCTTCCAGATATTTTAAACTTGTGTTGCATTAATTAAAAACTATATAATAGATCACGGGTATAAAAGTCACCGTGTCACATTGCTGTCACGTGACTTATCATGATGACCTGGTGACACATCCAGCCTGCAGGCCACCAGTTTGACACCCCCGTAGTAGATTATTCCACGATCTGCATAGGACAGAAAACAAGTGTTGTTGTGGCTTCATTGGTAGGAGTTCATATCTGCCCCGAAATAGTCCACAGGGTGGCCATAGAAAGACCTATAGAAGTTAATTTCATTTTATCAGTATTGCCAACAGTGATGTCACATGGCATTTTCGGGGAATATTCTCAAGTGATTTAAATTTACTGGGACGACCTGTCTTTTTTCCTGAAAACTCCTAGGATTAAGCATATAATGCATGCCAGTCAAGAGGTATTCTCCATAGAGGGTGGAGACCAACACCCCTTTTCCCACTTTTGAAAGCAATGGAGAAAGTGAGGTGAAGCCAATACTAGATAAGTTTCTGGGAAAAAGCAGCTCTCCACTTATATTCTAATTGTCATAAGCCATGGAAGTGCTGTTTCATCTATCACTTTATTCTCTGCTGCATTTATTTACTATTACTAGTAGATTGCTTTAAAGCAAGTTTTGCAAATATCCTAAGTGACTCTGTTAATCACAAAAGCTTTGTTGGTCATCATCATCATTGTCGTTGTTGTCATTGTTGTCATCTTATAATAATAAGAGTATACCCAGAGCTTTCAAGGAATCAAAGCTTGACCTCAGTTCTGGCCTTTTAATTAATATTATTAGGTACAATGTAGTAGATCTAAGCTATCAGAAAACCCAGAAAAATAAACATTAACTTTGTGTAGAAACTATCCATCTCTGTTTTGAGAGGTTCACAGGGAAATACCAAGTGTCGGAATCTTGTACTGCTACCTACAGATAGACTTGCTTCCCTACGGGACAGCTGAAGTTATTGTGAAGATAAATGATACAATAAGCAGTATGGATTGAAACTAGTATCCTAGTGTTGTACATATGGCATCAATTCAAAGGGAAGAGAAGATAAATTTTCCTACAAGAGGTTTCTTTTAAGATGTGGCCAAGAATTCTAAGAATTTTATATTTGTGATAATATCTTTACAATCCTATATATGTCAAATAATCTAATCATTCCATGAATGAATTAATGTTTTTCACCAAGACATGTTTAATTATTGAATGCTTATGATGATTCACATTTTATTTAAATATCATGATACAGTGCATATGACATATTCAGAATTCCATATTACAAATCTCATAATTTGTTGTGAGCCCAAGTATAAATTTAATTGATTGCACTGCATAATAATATCTTTTGACAAAGGCATCATGGACTCGGCCATTCTGAGAAATACACACTACTGTTGTCTAAGAGTATTTTACTAGACATGGAGGTTTATCCTTAAAGATTTATAGCAATATTAGAGCTGAAATTTCATCTGTATCACATAAAGTGGTGTTTGTTTCTTATTCTGCATGGACTCAGCTGACTTTGTTTATTTAATAAATTGCTGATAAACAAAACCACAACTTAACACAAGATACTAACCAGCCCAAGCAATCACAATTAAACCGTTTCCCCAAAATATTAGCATTGTCCCTGAATGAAATACAGTGCTAGGAATTAAAAGTAACTGGCATAGGTAATCTCCCTGATTGGCACTTGAATTGATTCCTGTTGCAAGAAGAAGTTGATTATGGGAAAATTGGTTTTCTACAACTACCATTCTACTTTGGTCACAATAAATTGAACTGTTGGTAAAAGTTACTGTTTATACCTCGCTGACTGTCAGTGAGTTAATGTAACTAAATATAAACAATGTATTTATTAGTATTTCATAGAAGAGGGTCAAAGACAAGGGTGCAGAATGCATATAGATAATACACTAATAAAAGTTCAACATAACAAGATGTAAGCCAGGGGCCCTGATGTATGACAAAACCCATTTCTTATTTGTGTTGAAAGTTTGATAATTGCATCTATGATTTTTCCCAGCTGTTATATTTGTTATTTTGTGTATGTGTGTTTGTATTATTATTTTTAATATAGCCAGCCAAAGTGAGATGGACAACCATGTGAATTGATTGATTGATTAAGTAAGTAAGTGAATGAATGAATTAATGTTTATGTACAAGCACTTCACTTTAAGAAAATAACACTTCTTATTTTCTTGCTACTAAGTATCTTTAAATATTATTCCAGATATGTTGTTTTTATTTAATTTTTTCTATATATAAAATTTCATATTCATGCATGATTCTATTCTTTTTCTACCATGCTTTTTGTCATCAAATACAAGAGTATGTAATTATCTGTTAAGTCAACATTGAAAAAGAAAGGTACAGTCTATCTTAAAACAATGATAATAAATATGCTTTATTCACATTTAGCCAAACTGACTGCATTGTCTGTGCGATCCGATTTGTGCATCTTTCACCATGACAGGGTAATCTTGCGCCTGGATCCAGCATTTATACCAAAAATTAATACCTGGTTCCATAGACCACAAGAAGGAGTCCTACCGAACTTCTGTCCAAGACTGGTACATGCCCTGGAAAAGAAGTGGTACACTCTCGATGTACGACAGGCACTTAGGATTTATATTGACCGGATAGCTTCCTTCTGGAAATCCGAGTCACTGTTCATATCCTTTCCAGCAGCATCTCAGGGCCACAAAGTGACGTCAACGACTGTGGGGAAATGGCTATGGGCAATGATTGCCATGATATATGAACTACAAGCTTCTCCGACCCCTGGTTGCATAACAGCTCATTCTACTCGTAGCGCTCCTACAACCACGGCTTGGGCTACCCAAGTCTCTCTTGAGGAAGTTTGCTGAGCGGCCACTTGGGCATCACCTGTTCCATTCGTCAGGCACTATAAAGTGGACGTGTTTGCCTCGACAGAAGCCTCCTTTGGTAGGCGGGTGCTGCAACAGGTAGTTAGGGACTAGTTATGTTGACTACAGACTCGGCCCGACCATCAGGACAAGCCAGCTTTGGTATGTCCCATTCCTGGAAGCTATATCCACCACTGTGGAGAAGGGGAGTTGGTCTTACCTGATAGGCTCCTTCTCAGGAAGGTGGATATGGCCTCTAGCCCCACCCAGTCTCGATTCTGATAGTCTTTCTTGTAGGATGTTTTTCCCTGTGGATGGAGGTTCACTTCAGTGAAAAAGGCACGCGGAAGTCTTTTGCTTTGTTTTTGTCAAAAGCTGCCAGAAGAGGGCAGCAGGGAGGTATCTTAATGACGTTGACAGACTCGGTCCAATCAGCTAGCAGACAGAGTTAACCCATTCCTGAAAGCTATATCCACCTTCCTGAGAAGAAGTGTATCAGGTAAGACCAACGCCCCTTTTGGTATGAATATTCCTGACTGAAGTTAATAGCGGCTATATCACTTGAATAGATGAAATAAGTAAGTAATTAAGTAAATGTTCTCTAATATATGCTGATTTTTCAGTGATTTATTTGATACACTAAAATTGATAATATTCATACAATGATGAAGTTGCTCGCTATTAAAATTCTTAAAGGAGATCAGAAAGTATAGAGAAACAAAATGTTAATCATATCTATAAAGTTTAGTTGAATGTAACTCCACCTGTCCCATATAACATCCTTATGAAACTGTAGAATTTTGGAGGGAAATGCCATCTATTTGGATTTTTAAAAAACACCTCAATTCAGTACAGATGATTAGGGAAAGAAAATTATATAACTAAAACAGAGTAACTAAAATATTGAAAAAGACACTGTGGTTTTTTTTAAAAGACCAAGATTGCAAATGAAAAGTTAAGACTTAACTTTTAGGTCAACAAATAGATCTTCATCTGGGGCAGAGATATTTATAGATATAAAAAAATGTGTTGAGCAACAATTACTGTAAAATAAGGGACAACTTAATCCTGGGAAAGATGTATGTTATGTCCACCTTATGTCTGTTTGGTGTAATAGTGGGTGCTGTCCAGATTCCATCAACTAAACACAGTCATTTATCAGTTCTTAGCAGACAATTGCAATGCCTGTCATCTGGAATAGCATTGCTGCAGAGATCTGTGCAGCTCCCATCGTGATGGTGTTCTGGAAGTTGCTGAAAACTTGCCTTTGATCCCAGCATCATTAGTATTGTTTTGGATGGATATGGTATTTTTCTAGGTGTTCAGGAATTTTCATGATTTTTTAAATTAATTGTCTGTTATCTTACTATATAAGCCACCATAAATAAATAAATAGGGAACCAAAGAAAATTCCAGGAAGCTTTCAAGATTCTATTGTTACACCTTCTCACCTCTGACAAAGGTGAAGGTAGGCCTCAGTGCATATGCTGACTCCCATGCAGGGTATAATTGAATTAATGTGAGTGTCAATCCCAAGCTAGCAATCTGTTACCAAAACAGGAGTCAAGTAGAAACTGTCCCTTCTCCCTGGATGAAGGACACTTCAATATCCTGTTAAAGAAGATGGGTAGGAGAATCATGTGCAATCATGTCAGTTAATGGGACTTCGATTTCACTATAAATAGAATGTGCATTTGATATAAAACTGTTGGTGGAATATCACAGTTTTATTTCTGCAATAAATCTTCTTTTCAGAACTTGATGACTTGAAATTCTATTTGTGCCAGGATCTTGTCACTAGCTGATGAGGAGAAACCTGAAAATTAGGTATGATGGGTCCAAGCCACAAAGCTGATTAAGGATGATAACCAGCTTAGAAAATTATTAAATATAAGCAGCGATGATAGAGAATTGCTTGCTTGCTTCCTTGCTTGCCATAAAATCTATGTCAGCTGTTTGTGACCATGCAGATTTTCTCCATGATGAATTTAATCAGTTAATTCCACTTACTGCTATCAGTAAAAGCCTAACAATTATGTTATGAACTATCTGAAGTTTCTGAACAATTTTCAAAAGAATCTCGCTATACCATACATTGCAATGAAATGTTATTATATGGCAGTTTTTCCAGGTTATTGTGATTTTTACCCCCATTATGATAGAAGATTTAGGCTGAGCTTAATATTTTTTTAAGTACCAATATTTTTCCCAAAATGATCACATTATTAAGGGAGGAAAAAAAGGAAAAGCAAGTACCTATTAGACTAGGTACAGATTGCTACTATCTTAGATGTCAAAAAAGTGAAGGGAATGTTATTTCCCAGATGGAAAACCTGTATTGTGTTGTCTTTTATTGCGCATGAGAAACAGAAAATGTGCTGCAACATTGGCTGTCACACTGCTAATATCCTGCAGCAGAGATTTTCATTGACAACCTAGCTTCAGATTGTGAAGGGAATCATTTTCTATCTGCATTGTGCATGCGATGTTCAGTATCCTTCATATCTCCTTCATATGGTTTCATAGTGATATAGTTCAATGATCTCTTTTGACATTAACGCTTTTTGATATTAATCAGCAGATAAATTAACAAGTTCCTCTATTATAATTTACACCGCGGAAAACCTCCCACTTGTGCTCTCACTTATTGTAGTTATTTTATTTTTGTCTTTGATCTGAGACTCTATTATCTATTTCTGTCCAATGATATGCGTACCATGGTTGATCAGATTCAGTGGCAGCATGTACAAGGCAGCTATCAGGCAAAACCAATAGGGGAAAAAATGGCGGGACAAGGCTCAGATTCATTGAATTCTTATTTTAATCTGAAACCTATCAAATGTGTATATTCTAAGCAATATTCTGTGCAAAAACAAACAGTTACAGAGCAGAAATGGGCTAAATATAACCAGCAATACAATTCTGCTAATTTGGAACTTTGTAAATCTATATCAAAGTGTATTGTCCACTATATATAACCATTGAATCCCAAAGCACAGAATTCCCCCAATCTGTTTTCCAGATGATTTGGGACAAGCAAAATTCCTATTTCCAGAATTTCCAGCTAGAAATGGCAGTGCACTGATGGGAACTCAAGTTTATTTGTAGAGGATCAGGTAGGAAAGGCCGAAATATATGTGTAAAGAATACTTTGCTTAAATACCTATGGTTCCATATTCTACAGTATTTGAGTATGGTACTGAGAACAAAACAGAAGACAATAGTTGAGTTTTTTCCCCCCCTAGAATCTAAGGTCATCATTCATATAGCAAAGTATATGCATTGGTTTGTGTTATAGGTAACATTTAAATGTTAGGCTCATCATGGGCTTGATATAGAAAATTCCTGGGTCACTTATCTTTGCCAAACAGTGACAGGACAGACAATGAATTCTGGAATTTATCACACTCAAACAAGTAATCAAACCAGGGAAACCAAGGTGATGTTATATATTAGTGATTGCGGTATTACAGACTGCATCCACTGCCTACGAGTCAACCAAAATGAGATACATAAAAATATTAGTATACATCGTTTTTAGTAGAACTCTCCATAAAACCAAGTAAAACAATTGAAATAGAGTAAAGGAAGGAACAAACCTTGCCCCCCCCCGAGAAAGTTCACAAATTGGATGCTATTGGGGGCGGGGGGAATCAGGTATTTACCCATCTGATTTCTCAAGGTTGAGAAGTATACAGATAGTCCTCAATCACCATTGGGCCCAAAATTTCTGTTGCTAAGTGAAGCATTTGTTAAGTGAGTTTTGTCCCATTTTACGACCTTTCTTGTCACAGTTGTTAAGTGAATCACTGCAGTTGTTAAGTTAGCGTAACACAGTTGAATCTGTCTTCCCCATGGACTTCGCTTGTTAGATGTTCAAAAAAGATTATTGCAAAAGCCCGGGACACTGCAATCATCATAAATACGAGTCTCTTGCGAAGCATCTCAATTTTGATCATGTGATCATCGGAATGTGGAAACAGTTGTAAGTGTGAAAAACAGCCATAAGCCACTTTTTTCAGTGCCATTGTTAACTTTGAACAGTCATTAAGTAAACTGTTAGCAAACTGTTGTATGTCGAGGACTGCCTGCATATTAAAGATTCTAATGACAATTTCTAGCAAATCCATGTGAAAAAAGATAATATGTACACAAAGTGTTTAAGATTTTGTGGTTCTACACAATTATCCAAGTTGTGGTTTCCAAACATGTTCAAGATTAGACATGTGTAGTATACATGCTACAGTATCCTTGCTTAACAATAATCTATACAAGAGTTAATTAGGGGGAAAATTAATTATAATCATACAGTTCTTCAGGTAAAGAAGTATTGATCACTTGACCTTCCGGAAGAGCTTCCTTAAGATATGCTACTTCATCCAGATCAGATTTGCGTCACTATTCCTGCCTACTGATCAATAGGAGTTCATTTTGGCATGACAGATCCTCCGTTTGTTCACTGCCTCAGAAAGAGCCCCAAAATGATTTGTGCCTCATGTTCACTTAGACTCTGATGGAAATTTTATTCTACCTTCTCTTTAATTATCTGCTTAGAGATTTCATTGCCCTCAATTCTTCAAAAAAAGCAATGAGTCTGTGGCCTCATCAATGCAGAGGACATATCAAATCAGTCGTAGCATCTGGGCCAGGTCATTTAGTAATTTCATTAATCAAAAAGACTTCGGCAGATTCTCAGCTCTTGGGACTGGAAAGGTTTATTCAGGTTTCGTTAATTTCTGAAGATAGATCAATATAGTTTATGCATGCACGCCCCTATGCATAGCCATCCACCAATGAACACGCCCACATCCCTTTGTTTTATATTCCCCCCCCTCTTTCCAACTGGATTGCTATGGTAGTAGCAAGATTTTAATAAACAATTTCACAAACAGAGAATAAACCTAATCCTGTTCTAGCATACATTTAATCATAATATTTATTTCAGTCAATGAAATAGTATTGATTTTCAGTTCATATTATTTTGAGCAGTATAATACATAAAAAGAACATACTAACATTGGTAGCAAAGAACATACAACGTTGTAAAGTTTAACTAAACCCTACAAAAAGTAGGACCATTGTAAAAGAATTAAGAAAGTTGAAATAAGCTATGCCACAAGTATAATAAATATTTAAACATTTTTGGTATTTAAATCTACTGTTACCTATTGTCTATAAAGTTCTTAGGATTTTGCATAATTGAGTAAAAACTTGCCATCTGAGCTATTTATTTATTTGTAAAATAAAATAAGTTTGAACCCACCCCTGGCTCTAGCATGAGTCCTGGTGACAATCCTAGATTGGATCCTTCAGCATTATCCTGGGACATGTATATTTGCCTTCATTCATGAAATGATTTTATATTTTAATATATTCCTTCATAAATAATCACCTAATATGTAGGCTGTACGAGAAAACGGGCCTAAGAGTAAACAGACCAAAAAGTAATTTTTTAATATTTTACAATATGAAATATAACATATATTATATTGACTGATCTTGATTTAACTCTACTCACAGCATCCGCACAGTCCATGTGCTTTAGGAATTCATGTGAGAGTGCAGATGTATGATTTTTTTTTCTCACAGTTTAATTGCCAAGTGTCTTTACACTTGACCAGTAATAATCGTGGTAGTAAAGTAAACAGTTTGAGATGCCTATAGTGTCATTATTACAGCTAAGTACTCATCTTCACCATAACTTGCCAGAGTTTTCAAGGCATGTCCCAATAAACAATACTGGGATTCTTCTATCAGCTAATTAGAGGCATGAATCTCTGTGGAATGCAATGTTTTAAATAAAGAATGTATATAAATATTGAATAGCAATGAGCCTAATAATAATATTCACACCTCTGGATATCTTGATTTATTTAGAGAGCTCCCCTTGTTGATTGATCTTACTCTTGGGGCTATTTTCTTGTATACCCTACAGATTAGAAACAGAAGGTGATTATTTATGGAGGAATGCACGTAGCCTATTCCTTGAATCTGAATCAAAAGCTGCTCTAAAACCAATGCTACATAGAGATTTGCTTGTAGAGACTTGATACATTTATTGGCAATAAATTTTAGCACCAGCCAGTGGTCAATTGTTGATATGCCTGCTTGAAAACCTGCTTGTTCAAGATCAGAGAGGTTTTTTCTACTGTGACCCACACATTTAATTTAATAAATAAATGTTGTGTGTAATGGTTTGCATTTAACTAGATTATTTCTGCACCTTTTTGATATAAAAGTACAAATATAATAAACCCCCTCCCCTTGGTCCTGTGGGATCCTAGCATTCTTATTAATATGTGTTAATAAGGTAGCTAATCCTGGAGCCCACCATTTAATGTTTGATTTTATCACCTCAGATTGAATCATATTCATTTTTAATTGTGCTAGTAGGCAAATAACTTCTTTAATTGTTAATGGTGGTCAAACTGGTATGTCCAGCTACATGCTTTTCAGGACAAGCATACTTTCTACCATATAAAGACAATAATTGCTATTCAGTGCTATGGAGGAAAAAAATGTTACACCACTTTTTTTTTTGAATTTTGAATTGGAGGAAATTCCAACACACTTAAGTCTGCAATAAATCACTTTATCAAATTCCCTGTCATAGAAATGTTTTGAAATACTGATCGTTTATTGTTTTATGAAGTATGACACTCATGACATCACCCCGATGTTCTGTCATTAGCTATGGCGCAATAAAAACATAAGGTAACCTGTCAAAATTACCTTCAGCATCAAGGCATAATAGTTACCATAAGTTTACAACCATGTCAGCTTGTTTCTTTGCATCCCTAGCTACGCTTGCATGCACCTTCCTTGTTAAATATTTCTTTGGCACATCACTTTTCTGACAGCTAAGCAATAAAGTTGTAATAAACTCAAATTACGTACCTAAGTAATGGGCCTTCTTTATAGACGCACTGTGGTAGGTGCCAACTGCTGCAATAGTTTTGATTTAGCAGGCTATTAATGACTGCATGTGGCATGACATAATCAAAGCATTAAAGCAGATTCTTTGAGGTTTTATTTAGGGAAGATATTGAGGAGGAATGGAGTCTTTGTGCAGAGACAGTTATCACTAGAAAATATTATAAAATCATCTTAGGGAGATATTTATGTGAGCAAGATTCGAACAGCTAGATACAGTGGTCAGATATGAGAGATTCCATTCTATACCATATAATGGATGTATCTGCATTTGCAGAGTGGTAGAGGTAGAAAACTTGGTTCACATACTATTTGATTGTTGTTTGTATAAGAGAGTGAGAGACAGGTATCTTGGTTCATATATTATGGTTCATATATTAAATGAATGACCCATTGGGAACCCCAAATTAAAACAGCATACATTATGTGCAGCAAAAATCCCAAAACAATATTTAATATGGCACAGAACTTGAGTAAAATGGTTCACTTGAGATTGGCATATCAGGGACTAATTGGGATAGATTGTAGGGGTGATATTGAAATATAATTTTATCTTATTTTTGCCAATGCTATTTGGAACCCTGACAATTTTACTTACCTACAGTATATATCAAATTATTGTATTTTACTCCAACTTCATTTTAAATTGTTTTTATAGGATTTTGTTAATAATTTGTGTTTGGAACTCTGTATTTTGACATGGCCTGCAGCAGAGGTAGCATTCAGCAGGTTCTGATCAGTTCTGGAGAACCAGTAGTGGAAATTTTGAGTAGTTTGGAGAACTGGTAAATATGACCTCTGACTGATTCTCTGCCTCCCAAGTCCCAGCTGATTGAAAGGAAATGGAGATTTTACAGTATCCTTTCCCTGTCACGCCCACCAAGCCACACCCACAGAACTGGTAGCAAAAACATGTTGAATCCTACCACTGGCCTGCAGGCTAATCAATAAACTAAACTAAAGAATAAAATTTGGATTATTAAACTGTCCTTTAACAATGCCATCGGCATAAAAAAGAATTTTTGAAATTTTGGCTTTGATAAGAGCCTAGGTTTTTTTTTTTAATGTGATGGTGATACATACGTATATTTTGAAGTGATACATACAAAACCAAGTCAATATACTGATAAATGAACTGAAGAGCAACAGACAGTAGAATCCACTTCCAGATTCAGAAGAAACAGTATTTAAACAACTAAATTTAATAAAAGTAAATTAATTTTTAAGAAGATGAGCTTTGCCAAACAAAAATATATTGTAAAAAGAAATAAACTAATAAAACAGCTTATCAACTATGAAAGGAACAAGAGAAATGAATTACTATTTCTATTTGGGATAGTAACAAATATATATTTTCAATGAAAGAGATAAAAATCAATTACTATAGATTATGTAGCAAACAAATATTAAATCCAGAACACACTAAAGTGTATCTAGATGAAACACAGCTTACAAAATTCATAAAATGACAAAAGGAAAAGTTTAATAAAACAATTGTTGAAAAAAGGAAACAAAGCAAGCAATACTAAAAGTGAAATAACAACTTTCTAGGAAAGATGGATATTCTGCTATATATTGTAAGTCCTTCCGGGAAATTCTGATTAAATCATTACTTTAGGCAATGGATAAGACTCAACAGTATCAAGTACTTTCTTCTTTTTGGGAGGAAGTTGTACGCTTTTTTGATTGATAAAGATGGATACCATCTAAAGTGGCATAGATTTATTTTGCTACTAAATATAGATTTTTACTAGCAGAAATGCAAAATGGATTTTAATTGTAGTGATATATCCGAATTAGAATGGATTTGTTCAAAAGAGGTATATGATAGATATTATTAGATGAGAGAGCCACCTTGGTGTAGTAGTTAATGTTAGAACCCAGAACACCATGAGTTCTAGTTCCAATTTAGACACAAAGCCAGCTGGATGACTTTTGATCAGTCATTCTTTCTCAGATCTAAGAAGGAAGCAATGGCAAACCAATTCTGGAATCTTGCCAAGAGTACAGCAGGATCTTGTCCAGGCAGTCACACACACACACATATACCCACACCCACAGAAACACCCACCCACACACCAGATATACTTTGAATGCTACTAGTAATATAAATTGGGGGACGCGGTGGCTCAGTGGCTAAGACACCGAGCTTGTTGATCAAAAAGATCAGCAGTTTGGTGGTTCGAATCCCTAGCGCCGCATAATAGAGTGAGCTCCCATTACTTGTCCCAGCTTCTGCCAACCTAGCAGTTCGAAAGCATGTAAAAATGCAATTAGAAAAATAGGGACCACCTTGGTGGGAAGGTAACAGCGTTTCGTGCGCCTTTGGCATTTAGTCATGCCGGCGGCCACATGACCACAGAATTGTCATCAGACAGTGCTGGCTCTTCAGCTTAGAAACTGAGATGAGCACTGCCCCCTAGAGTCGGGAATGACTAGCATGTATGTGCGAGGGGAACATTTACCTTTTAGTAATATAAATTAGAAAAATAAGACAGTGCCCTAGTTTTCCTAGTTGCACAGAAAACCCTTGAAATGGCCTTTTATATTCATGATTTTGAAAAAGATTAATTATAAAAGATAAAAATTAACATTTTTACATTTTGTGTATCTACAAAAAAACGCAACTAATATTTGAAATTGATTTTTTAAACAAAAAATGTACTATAACAAAGGAACATAACAAGGTTGCCCTCTTTTTCCTCCTTTACTTCTATTGGCTTTAAAACCATTGGAAAATAATATATATCACAAGAAAATAAAATGTTAGGAGTCATATTGTCAAATAAAAAACAAATTAAAACAGATGATTATGTATGTACATTTATCCACAAAGAGCTCCTTAGAATTAATAATGTATAACCCTAATATATAGCATTATAGTTCACTATCAAAGTATTGGATCAATAAGAACAAGACCTAAACAATTATGCTGTATAAAAATTATCTATATCCGGAGAAAATCTTGAAGTTGAATTCAACTTGTGGTGACATTATGCATCTATGTATAGTCATACCTCAGTACTTGTCTTTTTTAAAACTCATCGAATTTGGTACTTGACACATTTTGAGGTGAATGTTTTGTCCTGGTACTTGTAGATTGTTGGTACTTGATGCACAATCTAGAACTTGTCAGTGTCGACTGCCTCGCGACTTCCTAACCTTTCCATCTGAAACAAAAACTGACATGTTAATTACGTTGTTTGTTTGGAACTCATCATTTTTAGTACTCGTCATGACTCCCAGAACCAATTAGAGTGAGTACCAAGGTACTACTGTAGTTTTCAGAGCAACAATGTGGAAGTAGTATATCATTGCCTTCACCCATGCCTATAATTCCTTGGTAGCCTCTGGTGTTTTGTATCACTTTTAGCTCCACATAAACATGGCCAAATGATACTTTATCTCCTGTAGGAAATTAACTTTTTTAGAACACTATGTTAGCATTGCAGAAGATATGGAGGAGTAGGGCAGGACCTTGGGCAATATGTTATGGGGGCCAGATAGTGGACATATCAATCCATTGAAGCCCCATCATTTTCTATACTCCTTGCCTCCATTGTAGATAATTCTGTAGTATGGTAATTATATGCATACATGAAATAAATAAAATAAATAATATAAATGTTAAAAACAAGCTAAAACAAGTGATTGTCAAAGACAGTTTAGAGGTGATGTCATTGATTTGAGAACACATCAAACTAAAAGGAGTTGTTATTTAAATATTCCCATATATAAATATCACTTCTATATATTGTGATTTGCTGCTATCTGATATTTTCAGCTATACTACTTCTATTTTTTCACTTAAATTTTGCATGTCTATCCAATAACTTAACCTATTTCCATATATACCTAAATATCACTGAGGTGGCCACTCTTGCTAAGAATAATTTAAAAGACTTGATGGCTAGTTGTGCTGAGAACATATAATGTCATCCTCCATTAAAATTCTTTAGATCCAGTTGAATATCCAGTTACTATGATGTCAGTATGATTAATGCAACTTAACAGAATCTCATTTCTATAGTTAACATTTTTTCCCTAAGCATCACAAGTGCATGTTGTGTTTTCCAGGAAGATATAGATATTAATTATCCTTTGAGATGTAATAGGAGTACTTCATTAAATATGAATACTTATTTACATACATTTTCTGTTTTACAACAAAACACGTGTTGTGGGTCACTATTATATTATACTCCTATATCAATGCAGAATAAGTAACTAAAAACTTGCAGTCCTGTTGGCCACAAAAAATGAACCCTATAGAGTTTCAGAAGAGGGGAAATTTTCTCCCCACAAGTCAATAAATGAGCATTATAATGTTGGCAAACCAATGAAATTGAACAGGAATATTGTGAGTAAGAAAGATAAGACTTTCTCTTTCAACTGTGGATAAATCAGTGGTCCCCAATCTTCCCACCTTGGGGGCTCGGCCTGGCCTGGGTGAGGGCGTGTGAGTGGCAGGTGCATGCGCACAGCTCCATTGGTATGAGCAGTGGTCATGAGAGCCCTTGCCTCACACAAATTGAGCTTTGCACGTGAGCAGAGATGCTCGTGTTTGTATGCGAAGCACCATTCAAGCGAAGGTGGGCACTTGTGCTTGCGCACGAAGCTCCAAACACTTGAATGGAGCGGAGTTGTGCTTGCACGTGAAACTCTGCTTGCTTACCGAGCCAAAGAGGGCAGAGAAATGGATTGGCAAAATAAAAGCCAGTTTTCAGTTTTAATATTTGTTCTAATTATGCATAGTAGAACTTCATCTTCTTGATGCTAATATACTGTATCTTGTATTTATTATTGAACTAGTATATACCCCAGAATAAATGTTTTATTAAATTTAATAATAATGAGCAGGATCTTGAAATTGCTTCTATTGAAAGAGCATTCCTAGGGAAAAGAAAAGCAGATTTCTCCTCTTCACACTCCATATGTATAATAAAATGGGCTAAGAACTTTGGACATAGCAGAGCGGAAAGGATTAGAATTTACATTATGTTATTTAATCCAAAAGCGATTAATCCAAAAACTCAAGAACCATGGGCTGGATATGGCCGAGGGGTGCTTAAATCCAGCCCATGGGGCTGGCCTTGAAATATCAAAGGACTGGCCTGCAGTGCATCTGCAGCCAAAACAGGCGTCATGTGGCCCTCCTGCGGACGATTTTCGGCCTCCGTGGCCTCCAGCAGCACTCTGCTAGCCAAAAATGGGCCACACAGGGCCTCACCGGGAATCCATGCAGCCCATTTTTGGCCGTGCAGAGTGCTGCTGGAGGCTGGGGAGGCCGAAAATGGACCATGAGAGGGCCCCACACACCCTATTTTGGCCAGTAAAGTGCTGCAGGAGGTGTCCATCCCATCTCCTCCCCGCTCCATGGCCCCCCGGCTCACAGAGAACTACAATGCTGATCAGGCCCTCGAAGAAATCCAATTTGACACCCCTGGTATAAAGAGACTTTAAATTTATCTTGAAAATATGGAAAACATGAAGGGTGACTTTATCATGCTTGGTGGGCTTGGAAAAAAGCTAGAAAATATTGGGTTCAAATCCGAGATGGGTTCCTACCGGTTCGGACCGGTTCTATAGAGTAGGTAGTAAGCCACTGCTGACGTCACAGAATTGGTTCAGGTCTGTGGATGCCGCCCTGTTTTTTTGGGAATTTTTTTTAATGTTTCCGGTTTTTTTCTTCTTCTGCGCATGCACAGAAGCCGGGTTTCTGGCACTGTGCATGCATCGGCATCTTGTTTTCGGCCTTCTTAAAAAAATTGTTCTAATTTTTTTGTACTGCACATGCGCGGCCACGCAGCGCAGCCACACAGCGTGGGAGGAAGCGAACCGGCAGCGAGGTAAGTTAGAACCCACCTCTGGTTCAAATACATATACCGATACAAAGAATTTTAAAAACAAAGATTAAACTGAACGCATTATATTTTTTGGTTAGGATTAATGGACAGATAACTAGCAAAAAAAGCTGTGTCAGATTATTTTTATATATGATCACTTCTGTAAGACAACTATATATGTAAAAATGGAAAGAATTCAAACATTCACAGTGTAGGAATGGTTGGTAAACATGGTAGATCTAGCAGAGATGGAAAAATTAACTTGTTAGCTTAGAAAAATATCAACTGCTACATTTATTAATTACTGAAAATCCCTTATGGACTTTTACATAAACTGATGATTTATGAATGTGATGGTTAGAAACTGTAGCTTGTGGAAAGAAGGAAATTTGTGTGTGTGAGAGAGAGGGAGGTGGGGGGAGAGAGGGAGGGAGGAATAGAAAGAGAGAGAGAAATATTGAAAAAGAAATATAATTGTATCTCAAAAACATAATGATTGCTCCTCCCTTTTCTATACAAACTCAAGAAGCTGCAATGAACATTTTTAGTTCTTACATGAGAATACAATCAAATAATTTTAAACTGATTTTATTGGTAACCTATATTGGTGAGAAGAATGAGAAGATTGGCATATACACGGTATCAAATAAAGAACTGAGCTAAAATAATGGCAAAGGACACAGAAAAAAAAAACGAGGTGCGCAATCTTAATTCTGGCGGAAAAACTTTCATATCCGATCAAAGGTTTATGATTATAAAACAATGATTAATGCAGAAATCGATGAAGAAATTCATTGATACAGAAATTGTTTTGCTTAAACTCATTGTCTTATGTTTATTTTTTTGTGAGATTTGAAGGCAGGCATGAGCAGCAGCCCTGATACTAATCTGGATGTAGTTTAATATTATACGGTTGATTTTTTTTGAAGTTGTAAAAGTAGTGCAGTACTGAAGTCCTTTAAATTCAATAAAGTTATTTACATACTCACCTGTTCATGGGTTGGTTTGTATGCTGTGAATTCATTGTGTATAACAGTTTTACTAACTATTGGCTTTGACTTTTTATTTATTGGTTGGTTTGGTTTGGTTTGGTTTGGTCAGGACTATTTTTATGGGTGCAGTATCAGCACAACTGATGCAATGTTATATACAATGGTTTTTCCTGTCTGGATTTTTAAAAAATCTCCTGTCTGGTTAATAGTTGGATGAACCATTAAAGCACAGTCCTCTGAATGATATTCTAGCTCAGGGGTGTCAAACTTGATTTCATTGAGGGTCACATCAGGGTTGTGTTTGACCTTGGGGGGGCCAAGTGGGCATGGCCAGGGTGGGAGTGGTCAGCTTGGTATCTCTCGTGTCAGGCGTGTCTGTGGGGGCCCAAGCGCTCTGCCAGCACGCCAGATGTGGCCCATGGGCTTGTTCTAGCTGGTTTGTCAGCTTCTACCCAGTGAAAATATCTTTTCATGTTAGTATGCCAGTATATGGTTCTATATGTTGTTATATTGAAAACTTGAAGATAGATATAAGTTACATAGTAGAAAATAATAATAGAACAGACTCTCCAGCTACAAACAGTTTTGGTCTTGACAGTGTTGAAACACTTGTTATATTCTACACATTTCCAGTGTAGAAAGTTCCAGTGCAGACCTCAAATCAGAAGGATATATTTCTACATTGAGAAGGTAGTCAAGACTTCATAACAGGCTCTCATCTGATTATAAAAGAAATAATAAATTTTCATAGCATTTTAAGCTTATAAAGCTCATCTTAGTATACAGAGCAGGGGTGGGTTCTAACTTACCTTGCTGCCTGTTCACTGATTCCCATGCATTGTGGGCGCACGCATGCGCAGTAGATTTTTTTAAATTAAAAAAAAGGCTGAAAATAAGATGGCAACGCATGCGCAGTGCCGGAAACCCAGCTTCTGCGCATGCGCAGAAGAAGAAAAAATTCAAAAAGGAAATTATTTCCCCCCCAAAAAAATGCAAAAAAAAAGATGGCGGTGTCCACGGATCAGAACTTGCTCCGTGATGTCACCAGCAGCTTACTACCTACTCGGTAGAACCGGTCCGAACCAGTAGGAACCCACCTCTGATACAGACTAATATTAGGAAATATCTGACACTTCACTGTAAGAAAGTATGCTCTTTACCTGATCATTTTGCATTTAGGTTTCTGGTAATTCTGAAAGTTTATTTCCATCTTCTTTATTTAACAAAACACTGTATACTAATATATTATAGTTTCTATAAATTTAGTAGACAAAAAACCCATGCTCATATTTAAACAGAAATATTTGTTCTTATTTGTTCTAGTATTTGTTCTGATATTGAATTAATAGCAGCCAGTATCTAAAAGTAGCTTATTTTAAATTGCATGGATTGCTTACCTGTCAAAAAAATAACACTATGGATCATTCTTGTAACCTTCCAAAATGTTACTTAAAAATGATTACATTATTAATTGACTTCAGTACTGTAAAACAACCTTCCAAATAATGGCCAATTTAAGAAGCACAGATTTTCTATATGGAATCTAAAATGGACCCTTGTGTATCACAGAAAATGAGTCAATAAATAATAATATGAATATTTCATTAATAGTGGAGGTCTTTTAACATTATGTTAATTTTGGTAAATTATAAATTTATCTGTATTGGGATCAAGATATCAGGGCCTTTCAAAAATATTTCACATATGCGAAACTTGCTAATAGTCTTTTTCAGCTTCCTACCTTTTCCAGGAATCTAACAGGGCAAACTTGTGAAGGTAAAATAGTAGGTAAAAGGAAGGTGATGCTTAAGGAACCCAAAAGTCACCACAAAGGTCAATAAGTATTAAGAATTTATATTTTAAAAATTTACAAGAGAGGGGAAAAAATAAAACAGTAAAAGTTTCCTGCAGAAATCTAAACTAAGACATTCTTCACACATGCTACTTGGCTTTTGTTTCAACCTACTCAGTAAGGGAGGTCTACCATCTCTTGGGCTAATTTATCCCACCATTGAACTGTCCTTACTTGTTAGGAAGTTAAATCATTATTTCATACCATGCATCCAGGGGTGGGTTCTAATTTTTTTTACTACCGGCTCTGTGGGCGTGGCTTATTTTTGTGGGTGTGGCTTGATGATCATGTGACTGGATGGGCGTGACCAACTCAATGTCACTCACGTCAAGGGGTGCCTTGCCTGGCCC
>JANHFT010003925.1:64484-82939 GCA_032467955.1 Pseudoxenodon macrops
TGGACTGAGTCTTAGTTTAAAACCCCGCCCTTGTTACCGGGCAGGCCAGATTAAAACTCAGTCCTGACTTGGACGGATGCGTTAGCCTATTCTGGAGACCCTCTTCTTGTATTTACCTCTTATTACTATTTTTCTTCCTCCCTTTGCCCCCTCTTTCACTCCAAGCACTTTAACAGAGTTAGGACTCCCCTTTAGATCGAGGAGTCGTCCTCAGCCGGGGCTCCGGCTTCTGGATTCAACCCGTGTAAGCGGAGAATTTGGCGCCATTTTCATCAGCGCGCCAAAAGGCTCGATCGTCTTCGACATCCCGGGGCTTCGGGACACTTCAAATCGACCGACCACTGGCGACTAAGATCTTCGCTGGACACGACCTCCCTGGCACTGTGAGTTTCAGCCAGTTTTAAAGGGCAGGGAGGTTCGGCAGCCATTTTTCTCTCCTTGCCGGTCGCCATTTTCTTTCCGCCTTTTTTCGGTGTCGCAACTTTGTACATCGCCATTTTTGCTTCCTTCAAGCCGATTGCCTTCCGCCTCATCGGACTGTACTTATTGGTGGTATTTGTCGGCCAGGGCCTAGCGCCTTGTACTGAGGAGCCTCAACGCTCTATCAGATTGAAGGCATCGGTTTTCTATCATATACAAAAAGAAAAATTTAAACATTGGAAGCAGTATTATAGCCGCGAGAGTGTGGGCGCTCTCTGACTGCAGGAGTGTAGCGCTCTAGATTGAGAGCCTCTAGTGCTCTAGGGTGGGAAGCCGACCCCACCGTATACCCCTCGACACTACCTATCCTTCCCGTTTTACAAAAAAAATATTTAATTATAAAAATTAAAAATAAATATGACATAATGGCATCCAAGGCAAGTAAAAAGATGGATGACAAGATCAAATCTGCCTCCCATAAGAAGTAAAAAAAGTCAACTGCAGCTGAGAAGGATGAACAGCGCAGGGCCAAGGCTTTAGACAAGGCCTATGCCAAGGCTAGCAAGGGAGGACATGCGTCCGACACCACCTTAATGGGTGGCCGGACCTCAGGGCCACGGGACACCAGTATTTTTTCCACAGGGGCCGAAGACCAACTGGCAAAGGCGGTGGAGATGTTCATTCCGGACCAACACTCCCTTTGGGGGCCCCCTGAAGATGTCCCAGTGCCTCAACAGAGCAATAGATGATCACCTGAGGCGACCTTCACGCCCACAGCGGCGGGCCTATGCTCTGAATTGGGGGAGGGTATGTCAGCAATAATTGAAGCGGCTATTGCACGGGGTATTACAGCAGGCATTCAGCACTATCACAGAGCACCTTCCATGATCTCAGAGGCCTCCTCCAGGAGGGCAGATTCTCTTGCTTCGCTGCACAGGGGTACGTCTCCCGACAGGGTTGACTTGGATCTCCCGGATTCCCCTATCACCAGTATAGCTTCGGGAGATGACGTTGGAGAGGACCTGAAATTGTCTGAGGATGAAGGGACTACACCGGAGCAACCATCTGTCGCTGGCCTTTAACAGCCCTCCCTATTCAAATCCCTTCTGTTCAAAGCAACTCACTCTGTTTCTTGTGGCAAGGAGGATACCACAGCTCCTGCTCCTTCTTCATCTGACACAGATCCCCTGTTCTGCATCCAAACCTCTGAATCTGAGGTCATACCTGCTCCATGCATCTTTGTGGACACGGTCCTCCACCAGTGGTCTACCCCAACGACGGGTCCGGTACCGTCCTCAACGGACAAAAGATTTTACAACATTGCCCCGGCGCTCAATGACATCTTACAAATACCTACGGTAGACCTACCCGTTACTGCGCTGTATCGCCCTACCGCAATAACTGGCGATACCGAGGATATGCTGAAACCTGAGGACCATAGGGTGGATCAATCCCTTGTGAAGTCTCATCAAACTTCTGCCTGGTCAGTTAAGGCAGCAACGACCGCCTCCTTTTTTGCAAGGACATCTCTGGTCTGGCTTCGCCATCTGAGGGAGCAAATTCCCTCGTCTAACACCAGAGCCATCCAGGACCTGAACAAACTTACGGCAGCGACCCAGTTTACAGCGGATGCCACTCTACATGCGGCTCATTTCGCCTCAAAGGCCATTGGCTCCTCGGTAACAGCGCGATGTATAGTATGGCTCCGGAACTGGCAGGCGGATTCTCACCACAAGTGGCGCCTCACCTCCACTCCATTCAAGGGAAAGCTCTTGTTTGGAGAGACCTTGGATTCTATATTGATAGAATCGAAGGACAAGAAAAAGGTTATGCCCACGATGAACAGGAAGACCAGTTTCCGTTCTCTCCCATACTATCGCCGCCCACGCCAGCACGACCCTCCTCCTACCACATCCTGACAACAAGGTCAGTATAGTCAATACTGCCACTACAACTACAAACAGAATCAGGCTAGTGACAGATCCTTCAGGGGTAGAGGCTCCCGTCGACCCTTTCGGGGGGGTGGAAGCCAACCCTTCAGACGCACTAAATATTGAGCCTTCCGAGGCCCCCATTGGTGGGCGACTCCGCCTCTTCGCCAACCAATGGGAGGCCATTACCTCGGATGCTTGGGTAAGAGACACCATCTCTGAGGGCCTTGCCCTAGAATTCATCTCCTCCCCCCTGAGGTTCTTTATAACCAGCCCTGTTTCTTCTCAACCAACCAAAAGATCACTAATGAATTCGGCCATAGAACATTTACGGAAGATTCGGGCCATTCAGTGGGTGCCCGCTGACCAAATTGGTAAAGGCTTTTACTCTATTCTTTTCATGGTACCCAAAACCTCGGGGGGTTGGAGGGCGATTCTCGACCTAAAACGACTAAATCGTCACCTACTATTCAGGCGGTTCAAAATGGAGTTGTTACAGTCTATTCTTGCGTGCGTTCGGAGGGACGACTTCCTTGCCTCTGTCGATCTAACCGAGACGTACCTGCATATACCGATTCGGCCTTCCCACAGAAAATTTTTGCGCTTTGCATATGCAGGTATCCACTACCAATATCGGGCGCTTCCATTCGGCCTTCCTTCGGCCCCTAGGACGTTCACAAAAATTTGGGGGGCCTTGATAGCCCACATTCGTTCTCAATCCATCCGTGTTCTTTTTTATCTGGATGATATCCTGATTCTATCCTCATCCCGCAATCGGGCTTCTGAGGAGATAGGGAAGACCATCAAATTACTCCAGATTTTTGGTTTCTCCATTAACTGGGACAAAAGTAATATCACGCCCTCGAACTGCATACTGCACCTCGGGGCTTTAATTGACTCAGTTGAAGGTAGGGTCTACCTGTCCCCAGACCGCCAAGCAGATATTCGTCAGGCGATAGTCAACATCCAAAGAGACCATAACGTGCCTATAGTTCTCATGTCCTCCCTATTGGGAAAGATGGTCTCAGCTTTCGGCATCGTCCCTTGGGCACGCCTGCATTCCAGGGAGACTCAGTAGTTCTTACTGCCTTTTCAGAGAGCGAAGAAGAGCAAATCCAGAACCCTGGTACGAGTACCACCGAAAACCCTTCTAGCCCTCAACTGGTGGAAGTCGAGGGCGTTGTCAGAGGGCTGCCTGTTCCGGTATCACCACGTGCTGGAAATCACCACAGACGCCAGCCTCTCCGGATGGGGAGCACACATCCAGTCATCTATGGCTCAGGGACTGTGGAGTCATCAAGAAAGTCAATGCAGCATAAACTTCCTGGAACTTCGGGCAGTCTACCTGTCCCTCAAACGGTTCAGCCACTTCATACAGGGAAAACACGTCAGAATATTGACGGACAACGTAGCCACAAAGGCCCACGTGAACAAACAGGGCGGAACAAAATCACGGGCCCTGATGCAGGAGGCCTTGAGACTGGGCCTCTGGGCGGAACGCCACCTACTTTCCCTGACAGCGGATCACATATTGGGAGAATCGAACGTGACAGCAGACTGGCTCAGCAGGGAAACAATAGACCACGGAGAGTGGAGTCTGCACCAGTCGATCTTCTCCCAGCTGTGCCAACGATTCGGTCGCCCGGAGATGGACCTTTTTGCGACCCCAATCAACTCTCACCTTCCCAGATTTCTGTCCAGGTACCCGAGCCAAGGAGCGGAAGGGACCAATGCTCTACGGGTTCTGTGGCCTCCAGGCCTACTCTACGCATTTCCACCCCTCCCTCTTCTTCCAAGGGTCGTCGCAAAGATTCTGGAAGAACGGGCGGAAGTGCTTCTCATCGCTCCTCACTGGCCTCGCAGAGCCTGGTTCCTGGACCTGCTGACATTGTCGGTATCGCACCCGTGGAGGCTTCCACAGTTCGAGGGTTCTCTCGCTCAAGGACGACTACACCACCCGGATCCGGGATGGTTACAACTAACCGCATGGCACTTGAGCGGATCATACTGAGAGACAGTAAGTTGAGCGAGGATGTCATCACAACATTCCAGGCTGCCAGGAGACCGTCTACCCAGAGGATATATTCGTCTACATGGAAGACTTTCTGCAATTGGTGTTCCAAGAAACACCTTTCCCCTATCTCACTACTGATTGGAGACATTATCAATTTCCTCCAAGATGGCCTGCATAGGGGCCTTCTCCCAAACACGCTGCGTAGACAGGTTGCAGCTCTTTCATCGATACTGACCTGCGAATCCTTCGCCTCTCTCGGCCTACACCCGACCATCAAGGGTTTTCTGCGAGGGGCCACTAACATCAAACCCCCGGTGGTTCCTACGTGGGACCTATCCAGAGTTCTAAAATCACTAACTGAGGCCCCTTATGAACCCCTTCGTTCCACGGGCCTAAGACATCTGACCCACAAACTGGCCTTCCTCTTGGCCATAACTTCAGCCCTGTCTCGGAGATTGCGGCCCTGTCGATGCGCAAGGACTTGTGCATTTTCCATACTGACAGGGTCGTTCTACGACTGGACCCGACATTCATCCCCAAAATTAACACGAAGTTTCATCTGGAAAAGCAATGGCACACCTTGGATGTCAGGCGGGCTCTCCGAATATATATCAAGAGAATTGCACAGATACGACGCACGGAATCACTCCTGGTGTCCTTTCAACCTACCACCTTGGGCACTAAGGTCTCTTCCACGACAGTAGGAAGGTGGTTGCGCTGTACCATAGCAAAGGCCTATGAAATTCATTCTCTCCCACGGTCGTGGGGGATTACTGCACATTCAACCAGGAGCGCGGCCACCTCAGCGGCCTGGGCAACCAAATCTTCGCTTGAGGACATTTGCAAGGCGGCTACATGGTCATCATTGACGCCCTTTATTCGTCACTACCATTTGGATTCCTTCGCCTCAGCGGACGCCGCTTTTGGCCGTAGAGTTCTTCAAACTGTAGCTCATACACCATAGATGCAACCTACCTTCCCTCCCAGGGGGACGCATGCCAAGCTTTGGTATGTCCCATTCTGGAGGCTACCTCAACTCACTACGGAGAAGGGGCGTTGGTCCTTACCTGATACGCTCCTTCTCGTAGGGTTGAGGTAGCCTCCAGCCCCTCCCTGTTGTTATCATTAGGTAGGTTGTCTGTTACCTCTCTGTTTTTCACATTTCATTTCTGAGGGTCCAGGCTACGCGTTGAGTCTTATCCATTCCTTCGTTTTAATCTGGCCTGCCTAGTAACAAGGGCGGGGTTTTAAACTAAGACTCAGTCCAATCAGAAGACAGGACAATGTTAACCCATTCTGGAGGCTACCTCAACCCTACGAGAAGGAGCGTATCAGGTAAGGACCAACGCCCCTTTCAACCAATTACCACTGGCAATTTCATACATTTTCATTCTAATAGGAATGAATACCTTGGAAGATATTTGAATTTATTTTAGTACACATAGCAATTTTTAAGTCAATTTTATATGTCTTTTTGTGAGGTGTAATAGGTTTCTATCTCATTACTCCAAAAAACCTACTTTTACCCAATTTTGGATAATTTATCCAGGTTTGGAAAGCACAGATAATATCTGTGTTTTCCTGGCATTATTAGCAGCTGGAACCCCATGGCTTTCCTCAGAAGCGAGAGAGAGAGACATGGGTTAATAATATCAATAGCTTCTTACCTAGGTCCATTAACCATTGCAAAGCAGCAATTCTATGGCGTTTTTATTGTATTTATTTTATTTTATTTTTGTATTAAATTGCAGAGGCAGATGCAATCCATAGCTTTTGGTTGCTTACAAGGATTTAGTTAAAAACCCATAAGAAGTATTGTTGTTGTTGTTGTTGTTGTTAGTTGCGAAGTTGTGTCTGAACCATAGCAACCCCATGGACAACATTTCTCCAGGTCTTCCTGTCCTCTGCCATCCCCCGGAGTCTATTTAAACTCACACAGACTGCTTCAGTGACTCCATCCAGCCACCTCATTCTGTGTCGTCCTTTCTTTTGCCCTCAATCGTTCCCAGCATTAGTCTCTTCTCCAGTGAGTCCTTCCTTCTCATTAGATGGCCAAAGTATTTGAGTTGAGGATCTGGCCTTCTAAAGAGCATTCAGGGTTGATCTCCTCTAGGACTGACCGGTTTGATCGCCTTGCAGTCCAAGAGACTTGCAGGTGTCTTCTCCAGCAAGTTCTGTTAGAAATGATTTCAATCAATAACTTGGAAAACAGTAAGATTTTATTAATAAAAGCAATTTGCAAATTGCAGTGGGTCTCTCAGACTGTAATTTCAACATGAACTTTTTAGTCCAGAGCCACACCCTTAGGTCTCAAGAGCATACCATATATACAGTTACTACCTCAATGGACCATTTCCCTCCTCCTTCAGACCATTGGATAGCCCTCTGGGGTTACAGCTAATCCTGGCCGTCTCAAAAGAATACATTAATACATTATCTCTTTTCTTTGTTTACTCATATTTCTCTTCAGCAACTCCTGTACCCATCTGTACCTATTACATAGCATTTCTTAGCTTTCTCAGTGTTAAAGAATGTGCACAAAATAGATGGTAGGAAAATTCTTATCAAGCATGAAACAATTATGTCTTTTCTTATTTGTAGTATCTTAATTACTCTAGTTATATATATTTTCTAACTATATTATAAAAATCATCTTAAGGCAATAAGCATAAAACAGATTATAGGGATATGCAATGATATATATGTTTTACATATATGTTTAAAAGGAAAATACTTGTAACATAGAATAACAAATTTCCATTCATTTATTACCATTCCCTTCATTATTATTTTATTTTTGAATTTTCTTATTTCCTACAGCCTCAATTCTTTGGTGCTCAGCCTTTCTTATGGTCCAACTTTCACAGCCATACATAAGAATTGTAGTAAAACATTAAAAAAAACACCATAAAACCGAAAGCTAGAACAACAGCTGAAATTACCAAATAGGTTTTCATCACCCATCTAAACTATCTAATGAAAGGTCTTGCTTCAGCTCCAGTAGCAGTTGGTTCAATAACCGGGCTTTGCTGTGCAGAAAGCAGAATCAATCTTTCATGTCAAATTTTTACTGCTGCATCATAAGAATGGGAAGCAGATTGTGCAGAAGTGGGCAGACCTTGTTAGCAGCTTGGCCTGTGCCGTGTAAGATTTTATAGACTCTTCTGAGCAACTTGAAATGGGCCCCAAAGGCAACTAGTGAAGCTTTTCCAATATAAGCCTAATCCGGGATCCAATGGGGGCCTCATTTACCATTGATGCATGGCCAGTTTGTGAAAAAAAAATTACCTTTTTAAAAAAAATTCAAAAGTCACCTCCCAAAGAGGACATTCCCTTAGTTAAGACATGAAGCTACGTCTCTCTCTTCTCCAGAGGGAGATGTAGCAAATTATCAGCAGAAATTTATTAAAAGCTGTCTAGTATCAGTGCTGGATCTAGCTGTTCCTGACACTGACACTTTAGGAGGAATGCAAAAATATATACATCCCAAAATTCATTTCTCAGAATCGGTAGTAACTTTGATTTGCCTGAGTTCATCTTCATCTGTCTCTGTGGCAATGATTATTTTTTAGTCTGGGGATTCACTGTGATTTCTAAACTCGAGTCTTCCAAAAAAAGAAAAGTATCACAAAGCGTCAGCAGTATCTGATATTTAGAAAAGTTACAGCTTTGGGATATCAGTAAAGTAGCAAGTGCTCCTTCCCAACTACCAAAGCTTGGAAGGATAACATGGAAGAAAAGATAAAATCTTGTAGAATTATGTCCCAAAACAATTCCTAAGAATTGGGTCTTTCTAGTTCCCAGAAAGGGAACCATCACAAAATGGTTCCTCAGTTCACAGAATTCTCCAACAAGGCATCATGATCAATGGTATGAAAAGCCACCAAGGGATTCAGGAGGATGAACAGGGTTGCATGATCCCTGCCTCTATTCTAGTATAGACTATCCATCCAGGTTCACACTGAGACTGGGAAGGAACAAAATAATCCTTTTCAATTAAAATTATCTCCATCAGCCTAGCTGAATATGAAATATTGTATACTGGACTCTAGTTGGTAAAATTGGTTGGAACCAAACATGTCTTCTTTAGCAAGGACATCACTTCCGCTGCATTAAGATAGTGGGATACTCTGCCCACAAAACAGAATTAGTGATGGATGATCATTAATAGTCAATAACCTGATGTAGTCAATCAATCAATCAATAATGGTGGAATAGTGTCTGGAGACCTTACAAATCAGGCCAAGGAGTAATGCAACATACCAGCAGTGGCACAGGGACAAGCTATTTATTTATTTATTTATTAAACAAATTTATACAGCCGCTGCCCAACTCATACATAGCAACAATGGGTTACAATATTAACCCTTAACCACAGATGTACTATTTCGACTACGCTATTACAAACATGAGGTCATAATGACCACTCTAGCTGCTGGCCGTAGTCCAGGTAATTTCACTACAATATTGTGACTAGTGGTTCGGGATCTATTGCTTCCAAAAGGTGCAGAAGACCACTTGAATGTGTTCTTGCCATATAAATTATTGCAAGACATACATTGTACCTGGTCATGAATTTCATTGGGAGTTTCATCATTGCTGATGTCAGAATCGGTGGCGACTGTGGGTTCCTCATCGTCCATTACAAAATGTTCATTGCAATCTGATTCCACTTCACTCAGATCACTCTCTGCTTCTTCATACCATGTTATAACAGTTTCTTCGAAGTTTGCGTCACCAAATCGCAGAAAATGTGATCCCGACATTATAAAAAGTATATACATTAACAAAGATCTTCGCTCAAAATGACCACAATTCAAGTTCAAATGCCGCTACAGAAAACACCAAATAACTGATGCAAATGCGATGCTGCATACACTCTTATTGGTGGGGAAACGAAAGCTATTCACAACCGGAATGGTCCATTTCTAAAAATAGGGGTGTTCCAAACTATGACTGCAGGTCTGTGGTTATGGGTTAAATATCCAAGTTAAAAATTCAAAGTTTACCACCCCACACCCTGCCCCATCCCATGACAGCAACAACACAATCAGACAAGCCAAATGATTGGTTCCAAATGGGTTCTCCAAGCTCATTAGGAAAACCATCTCTTCAAGGCACTGTGGAAAAGCAACCAAGTGGGGGCCAGTCTTATCTCTGGGTGAATGATGTTCTAAAGGGAGGGACATAAATTCATTTCCTGAGGCAATAAAACAAAGCAAATGATTCAGGCAGATATTATCAGGTGGTGTGGTGGGTAGGTTTAGCACTGCTCAAAATGACAAGAGATTCAACATGAATCTAGGCAGACTGTTCTGTGAAGAACGTCCCAGTCTATTTACAGCTTGTATACAATTCAGTACAAGGATTTAAGTATACTCAATAGTTCCATTATTAAATGTCCAAATGTTGGAGGTATTTCAGCACTTGTCTTTTACGTACAGTAATATTTGATCATTTGGAGATGAAAATATGACCTTCAGAACTGGAACATCAATCTCTCTTAGGCACAAATTCTATACTAGTATAAAACGTTTGTAACAATTTATATTTATACAACTTTAGTACCATATTACTGTGGTACTAATGACTTTATTTAGAGTAAGTAATATTGCTATTAGTAGTTAATTAAATAATTATAAATTAATATGAATGCATCCCAGGTGTGTAATATATCAAACACTCTATTCACACGTAAGTCACACTTATCAACACATTCATCTTCCTTTCTTGTAACCTTCCCTCCCTGTTGAGGGAAAGATCTTGAAGTAGGTAGTGGCAGGCAGAGAAAGGAAGAACTTTTTCTCTTCTAACACTTTTAGAGTGCTGTTGCCTGTCAGCGGGAAACCAAAGTATTTAAATTAAACACTAGGAAGGGTCTGGAAAACCTTATTCCCTGCCCTTCTGATGACCAAGAAGAAAGTTTAGTGAAAGAAGCAATGAGACCTATGTTTTTAATCAGCCTATCGTTTATGACTCTTACACAAATTATTCAAATAAGTTGCTGCAAGACTTGTTATAAAGTAGCAGTGCTGGTTGAGAACGGCGAAAATTGGTTTTAAAAGTTCATGGAGAATAAATAATAAGTTGGGGAAGGCAATTATACGGATCTTCTGAGAATTGATATCATCAGGTGCTTTCCAAATAAAATATTAAACCAAATTGTGTCTGAACCAGAGGGAAGTCATTTCACTCTAATACCGTTTGGGTTCTCTTGCTGTTCCATCGTTTCATAAAGGTATCTCTACCCTTTCTCTCAAGCTGCAGGCTACTTTTGTAATCTTATCCTCAGTCATGAAAGCAGAGCGACCTATCTATGTTGTGACTCATTGTACGTGCACCTTTATTTTCTTTAAAAAAAAGCTTCAGTGGTTTCAATGGGATTGATTCCCAGTGGTCTTCTGTCATTGGCCATGCTCATGTCGTGACTTGCATAGCTTTAGTAGCTTCTACAGTATTGAGTGTTCCAGACCGTTCACTGACCTCAAGAAATTCCTCTAAGAGAATTATTGCGGAAGAATGTTCTTTCATCTCAAGGCCAATAGTTCAACAGAAGAGTTCAGCCCCTGGCATCTCCCCCCTCCCCCTCCCAAAAAATAAACCCTTTAGAAAATGTAATCTGATATTTGGAAGAGTCGCAGTGTAGAGCCAGCTGCACCGTAGTACGACTACATACAGGATAACTTTCTACGGGTAATAATAAAACTTAATGTTTGAGATAATGTTTAATGTTTAAGATAACACATCCTTTTGCATGAAGCTAAATGAAAATCTCGCCACATATGTCAATGGTATTTTATTCGCAACACAGGACTCATAAGAGCCAAAGAACCTAACAAAGACAATGCCATAAAATCTTATCTATGAAAAGACAAGGAGAATGTAAAGAAAAGTTACAAATAACATTTTTGCAAGAAAACATTACTTTCTATGATACGTACAGCATAAAGAACGCTGTTTTCAGATGTCTTTGGTGGATAGAGAATACAAAGGAACACTCAGTTCATCCACTTCTGAAATATGTCAGGAAGGAAGTATGGCATGCAAGATTAGACAGGCTTTAGTGTACATTGTTAAGTGACCTTTTTCAAATAAAATCCCTTTCTGAGATATTTCATGTCCAATCTTGCACCTGGCTCAGCATTCAAGTGAAGAGAGAGAGAGATCCCGCTTGTAAAATGTAACAAATCCTTTAAGAGTAGGAAAGAGAACTTCCTAGCCTGCATTCCACATTTTAACTTTCAGTGTTAAATGTAAGCTACTCAAATAGTTTGCATCATTTTATTTAGTGGTAATAAAATTAAAGGACAATAATAACATTATATCAAGTAAAGCGATAACTCTTCTTAAAGAGTTGGGGCATTCATAGGCAGGAACTGATTCTCTCTATCTGCAAAGTCAGTTTCAAAGCTTATCCTTTGCCTGAGAGCATATCTGTAAGCCTTACTTGTGTGTTCGGGTCTGTGTTGTACAAAAACAAAACCCGCAGTGCATCCAACGGTAATTGTTTGGTAGGTTTTTGCATCCTGTTTCAGATACAAAGTCATGGTGTTAAGAAACTGTGAAGGAGACCTGCAAAACTACATAGACAGCTTTAGGTATAATTAATAATTGCTTACTGATTGCTTGTGTCTGGTAGGTACTGCTCACTTTTCACTCCATAAAACCTGTAAAAGCTACAAAACTCATTAATAAATCAACAGTATTTCATTCTAATAGTAATAAAACCTAAATAGCATTGCCCCTAGAAGTTATTATCAAGAAACATGCAGCAATATAACTTCTGGGATCACTTGGATAAAACACTTTCTTTTTCTTATTACAGGACAAGTTTTCTTGAAACTTGTAATTTAATGGCAGAGAAGCATTGATCTTTGTTTCCATCAGGAATGGGAGATTTTCTAAGAGATACAATGAAAACTTTGTAATATATCAGGTGCATGGATTTAAGACAAAGCATGACATCGTAGACTGTTGGACTATTGACTCATGAACTTGCATTTCTAAGTACACTTTAACACAATGCAATTTACTTTTGAATAAATCTCCATTGCACTGTTTTCTATGTTTTTGGAGCTGTAGTATACTGTCCCTTCCAATGTTATTGTGTTGTTTTGGGGAAAATGCTTTAAATGATGTATAAATATGTCATTACATTAAAAACTAGCCAAAATTCACAGGTTTACCATAACACTGTGAATCCTAGGAATAGCTGTAGTTCCTAAATTTAGTAAGTACCCAAGAGTGAGCATTTGGTTTGGTTCAATTTTGATAGTTTACAAAAAATGTTACATAAAGAAAAAGACTGGATATTAAAAAAATAACACAAAGTCACCAGAATTTGGCAAGGAAATTTTCTTCCGATCTTTTAGGAGTGATCATTCATGGCATTCAATAAAGCAGAAGAAGGATTGGAATGATAATAACATTGGCTGAACTTCCTTAATATAATCCGTCCTCCTCCTGCAGTAGTGTGAGATTACCATTTGCCATTTGATTTGATTTGGATTTGTATAGCTGCCCATCTCAACAAATGACCCTGGGTGACATATATCATAAAGACTATTTCGAGACTCAATAAAAGGTTTTCTCTAGGTTTTGTAATGGATTGATTGACTGTGGGTACATTAAAAAAAATCTAAACCACATTACATGTGAATAAGGGATTGTGTCTTTTGGTTACAACTTTTTGTAAGCACCCAGCTGCTGTGGCCTAGAGGTGGAACTCTTGCCTCTCGATCAGGAGGTTGTGAGTTCGATCCTAGGTAGAGGCAGATGTAAGGGTCTCCTGCTTGGGCAGGGGGTTGGACTAGATGATCTGCAAGATCCCTTTCAACTCTGTTAATCTGTTAAATCTCAAGAAAAGATAATCTTTCAGAATAACCCACGCTGTTTCCATCCTAGATTTGGGCTTAAAATTCATTAGAGAATAATCCAGAAATCCATTTCCTCCAGAACCCTATAAAACTGAAGCTGTACCAGGTTCTTCAATCCCACCCCCCCAAACAAAATATAGGTTGGAGATTTGTCTAAAATGGCTACATTGAGAAATGGGAGGACTAGCTCTTTGAAGGGTTGATTGATGGCTAATGCTTAGCTATCTCCCAATCCAGGTACATACACTCTCTCAGTTGCACAAATCTGCCAGACAGAACATGAATCTGGCTTGTAGGTGATGGAACATGGAGGCACATTCTTTTTCCCCAGTTCATCTAGGGTTCCTGGTGTGGGCGGAATCTGTTTTCCTTTCACCCCATTGTATATTTGGGGTGGGTGGGTTGTCCAACTTTCCTGCTGTGTGTTTTTCACCTATGAAATAGCCTTACGTCTCTTTGTCTTGTCTTATGGCACAGAAACAGATCAGCAGCACAAGCTTCTTGGCAGACCAACCAATTAAAGTGGGAGAGAAAGAAAACCACCTCAGATATCGGTGGCCTCCTGGGTGTCCCTCTGCTCTTATGTGTCTATAGTTGAGAACCTTCTCTATTTATTTCCTTCTTTTGCTGGCCTGCATTCACTGATCCTACTGGTTCTCCTTCCACACCAGATTGACATAGAAGCCCAATCTCTTGCTATTGGCTTTCCATGAAACAACTCCATAATAGCATCTACAGTTTCAAGATCTCATCCTAGATGAGGTCATGGCACTGTTGGAACTCTTCCTTTCCATTGGTCCTTGTTTGTATTTTCAGTTTTCTGACACCATCACACAGGCCATTTCTTCCTTCCACTTCCTCTTCCCTTCCCTTCTTTCAAGTGCTCTTATCCAGTGCTACCTCATTCTTCTCCAATTATTTACAGGGCCACATTTCTGTGGCCATGATCAACCTTCACCCCTCACTTCATCTACTACCCATCCACTATTCACTGATGTGAAACCGAGCCCTGTCAAATGCTAAATCAATCCCTCGTACTCATACACGCACTCATCTTAATGGTGTGTTGTCCCAAGTGCCATCCAGAATCCCCAGTATATCCCACTTCTGCCATCAGAAGCATCTATTTGTATCCTAACTTATCTCTACTTCCTTTGGATATAATCCAGAATTGTAGTGAAAGAAGTATGAGTTTAGAGAATAAAGTCACTGAAGGTCTACTGATGAAATACAGAAAGTTTTCGTAATCAAAGGCCACATTTTGCTTTGAATTTGAGATAGGTTACTAAAACTTAGATGGTAGACTAGGACAAAAACTACAATTGATAGAATTGGATTGTAATTGTACAAGATAGAATTGTAAACATTTTTGGAAATGTTCTCATTCATGAGGCATATGTGACCCTGGTCTAATGACTTTCTTGGAAAAAAAGTATGTTAGCCATGAGGGTATATTGCAACCTGCATCTGCAGAGAAGAAAATTGATATGAATTAAGTGCCAATCTTATATTGAAAAAACCAACTTTATTGGTTTTTGCCAATTATAAATCAGAAAATTTTACAACTATGACAGTGGTTTAGTTACCTGTTCTCTCGCCTCTTGCTTAGAAACAATTATGGCTACCTTGTCGTTCTTTATTTCTTATTTACTTGTACCGTAAAATATTTTCCCCCTAGTGTTGCATAGAAATAATAATATTTTGTAGAATCTTCTGTGCCATGGTAGATGCCATTCTAAATTCACCAAGGATTTTCCTAAGCTGCTATTGTAAATTTTTATAGCAATAGCCATAATAAATGATAGACTGTGGTCTGCAAAAAAAAAAGATACTATAATAATTGTCTTTAAACTGTCATGAGACATTCTGATATGTGTGGCGTCTTGACTCATTCATTATTCTTTCTTTTTTTGAAAGCTATTTAACCAGGATGGAAAAACGTAGTTTGATACTGCTTTTGTAGGCTTGCAGCAAAATGAACTCTTGCCAGATTGTTTATAATGCTATCCACATTTTTTCTTAGATTGAGAAGCCTTCTCCATGTAGTAGCATCCTAATGCTGATGACCTCTAGGTCAGGTGATAATGTGCTCCATAGCTCCCATAATGTAGCGGTCCCCAACCTTTCTGGCTTTGCAGACCGGCAGGGGGGCAGGAGAGAGGGGATGGTTCCCCACAAGCAGTGGATGTCCATATGTACCCATGCAGTGCTCCATTTTCATGACCAGCAGGCAAGCATGCCTGTCGCTTGTGCAAATGGAGCTGCGTGCATGCATGCGCTCACCTGCCACCTCTGCGGCCTGGCTCTGAACAGGCTGTGGCTCTGTTCTGAACAGGTTATGGTCCAGAGGTTGGGGACCCCTCCCATAATGGAGCTAGAATGGTCCAATATAATTGGATCAGCATTACAAGAGTTGAAGATCAGTCCATTTGCAGGGCTCCAGTTTGGGAATGGGTATCTCTATTGGGGGTGGAGTGAACCGTATATAGTGCAGAGTTTATTTTTAGCTGAAAAAGTAGAGAAGGTTATTGCCTGGCTAGACTTTCAGGCCCCACTTTTCTATTTTCCTGAATTGTTGAGATGGAAGATTAGCAGAACCACAAGGGGTAAAATTACAAACATGTTGTCTGTCTTGAAAAGCCTGTTCTGCTCAAAGGACTGGTTAGAATGTAGAACTGATCACAGATGACTTTGGCCAGGTAGCTATAATTATTAATACATTTGCAATAAGAACGTTCCATTCTTGCAGATACAATTTCTTCCACAATGAACCATTTACAATGGTCTTGTTCTCCCCGTCAATGATATAAGACCAGAATCGTCACTTGTGTCCTGATAATGAAAATAACGAAACTTGGGCAACTATGGAAAGTTTGGAAAATAAGAGTTTTGGAGTACAAAACACTTTGTTCCCAGTGAATCTAATGCAATTTGTGAGTCACCATCAAAGACCTGTATGATTTCCTAACACAATATATTTAATCTTCAATCAGAAAATTCTTCTGAAGAATGTAACTATTAAGGCCTTTGATTCTGTCTGAGCATCACAGTTCAACCCTGAGCTACAAATATTCTCTTCTAATGTTGCTGTCATTTAGCCTAATCAACCAAACTTGTCATCTTACAGTAAATTGAATTCTGGTTTGTTTGTTTTTTTCATTCAGTGTCTAGTTATCACAAATTAAAATGGTAGGTAGATTCTCTGGGTGTTTTTATTGATTTGTTCTTTTTAATTCTTTTAATTCTTTTATAGTTTTAAAATTGTAAGCTACCCCGGAGTCACTTGGATGAGATGGGTGGCTAAATAAATAAACAATCGTTACCAGGAATGACTTCATCCAAGTGACACCATCAATCTTTCTAACTTAATGCTGTAAAGGCTTCCAGAGATTTTATCATTTTAATTGGACATTTCATGATTAAACCTGGCAAAGCACTCGTGACCCAGTGTCCTTCTCTACTTAGAATGTTTAAGCCTTGCTACATTATGGTCCTGTTTCTGGATTTTAACTTCTATACGGTTTCTTATGCTACAGCTGGCATGAAGGTTGTTTAAAGGGTTCCTTTCCTTCAGGATCCCTACATTTTGCACTACAGGGAAAAGAAGATGCAGGCCCGAGGAGAGTTTGGCAACATGCCTTAAATAGCAACTCAGATGTCCTTTCTCAACCTGTAGGGCAGTTTTGAGCAATCCGTAAAGGTTTATTGATAATTTATCTTTTGCTGGGTGACTTTAGAAGCTGCCTGCCAGGTAAAAATTCAATAGGGGAGATTTATATCCTGCTGGTTTATATGCTTAACAATTTAGAGACAGGGAGCACCGATTGAATTTCTGCACTATCCATTATTATTTTCTTCATATTACTTGTTTGTATTTGTGAGTAGCCCCTTAGGAGAATGTTAAGACACTTAACGTTGTCGTGCCTTTCCTGTTACTTGTGGGACCCAAGTTCTTTGACTGAGATTGATAGGATCAGTGCCAAATGAAGCCCTTGAAACGTAACATAAACGTTCAATCTTTCAACAGCAAATATTACTTATGAGAATTTCATCTTTAGTTGACTGAAATGAATTATTGGCTCTGCTGCTGAGGTGTTATGGAATGCTCACAGATATTTCAAGTACTAAGAAGACCAAGAATAGATTGGCCTGTGTGTTGTAACTAGGAAGAATTTTAAAAGAAAAAGACTAGATTGCATCAACCCAATGTTGACTTAAACTGTATGTCTTAGCTGTATGTGTAAAATACAGCATGGAGTTAGTTTTGTATAGAAGTAGGTCAATTGCTCAAGCAATGGGGGTTTGTGAAAAGAAAATAAATATAGAGAAAAATATTAATTATACTTACAGAACAGGAAATATGGAGGGTCCAAGTCACTCTTGATTTGTTATTTGTATATTTATTTATTTATTTTTATTTTGTTTATTGGAGTTTATCAAACAAAAATGAGAACAAGAATAAGAGAATAAAAATACAATAACAGGGATGATTGGAACTTCAGTCACTTATGTACGCCCCCTTTACTGACCACTTAAGTATGAAGTAAGGTCCACGGAAGTCAATTTGTGACTGAAACTGTGAAAATTTGTAGCTGAAAAAACTGAATCAGGCATTTCAGACTTTAAACAATTCCATTAAAGAAATCATTTTTTTTACAGTCAAGTTTAGAACGATTTACATTGAGTTTAGAGTGGTTGCTCATGCGTGTATTATTGCGATTGAAACAGAAAAAGTCATTTTCAGGTAAAACATTACTCCACAAAACAAAAACAAAAAAATCTGTTGCCAAGGATTGAAGGAGACTCACCCGGTATAGTGAAACTTGCCATTTTGAAGTTTCTTAATACTGTATATAAAAAAAGAAAAACCCATAACAAGCAATTTCCAGAAGTGATTAAGAAAGGGAGCAGAGGTGGGTTCCTACTGGTTCTAACCGGTTCTTTAGAACCATTAGTAACTCGGCGATGACTTCACAGAGCCGGTTCCGTCGGTGTCTCTGTGGGCGCCACCATCTTGGATTTTGTTTCTGTGCATGCGCAGAAGCTAATTTTTGATTGCTGCGTGCACTAGGCAAAACCCTGAGCGAACTGGCAGCAAAAAAATCCACAACCCACCCCTGAAAGGGAGCATATAAATCCATAGAATAGAATAGAATAGAATAGAATAGAATAGAATAGAATTCTTTATTGGCCAAGTGTGATTGGACACACAAG
>JANHFT010003925.1:91943-103763 GCA_032467955.1 Pseudoxenodon macrops
TTCCTTCCTTCCTCCTTCCCTCCCTCCCAGAAAAGAGTTTCTCTTAGGGCTACCAAATAAAATACCGGCAGTCACTGGTTGACTAGATTATATGCTTACATTGTGTTATCTGAGGTAAAAATCGTTTTAAGGATTACCTCAGGCATCTGCATAGGCTGCAAAGGACAACGCATCTGTAGCAGGATGTTATAATTGCAAACCCTATGAGATATGTCTTTGCATCCTATGTTAGGACACAAGTAAAAAAGGCCAAGGTTTGCATCATGTCACTGTAACACATGTTTTGTTATTTTGTTGTCATTACAGTTTGTACCATATGCCTATAATTCAGAAATTAATACTTACCGTAATTAATATTGACAGGCCAATGGCTTTTGGGGTGGCTATTGGCCAATGACAGGCCAATAATGACAGGCCAATGGCTTTTGGGAGTATTCCTTTTTTCAGACCATATTTGTTGAGCTTGCATTTTATAGATTTCTAGGGATGCCAAATCCAAGATTCTTCAGATAGCGTTTTTTTTTGTATCAGTTTGCTGCTGATTAGTGGTCAGCCAGATGTTTGCAACTAGCAAACAAAGCATCTGTGGGAACAATACAATATAATTTTAGGCTGGCATTTAAGATTTATTCTGGAAGCACTTTAAAAAAAATCTCACATGTTTCATTTAAAATCCTCAAAGGCAATAGGCCTAATTATACTTTTCTTAGAAAGAGGATTTAGTAAAGGACAACAGGTTCTCACTCAAGGTAACATTCTTGTTCAACCTCTGTTGTATAATAAACAGATATTTAAAGGCTTTCCAAAACAAATGTGTTTTTCTTGCTTCTTGAAATTAGATGTTCGAATAACTAGACTTCTATTAGAAAGCATTCCAGAAGTCTAAAGCTGTAATGGGCTCCTGCCAATTGCCTTGGGGTGTGACCACAAAAGAAAATCTTCCTCTTCACAGGTCTCTTCAGTTCACATGTAAACTGTATCAGCAAAGATGGGAAGAACTAACCACAGTGGGAATGGAGACTCTCTGACAAACGTTTAATGGAGATCAATAAGTTTGCTCTGGTTTATGATTCTTTCCTGGTCAGAACAAAGTAAACTGTAAATTCATATGGTCTATGCAGAGACAAGATTGGGCAGAAAGCAGGTGAGGAACTAATTACAAAGATCTAACCTAGACATAACCTCTGCTAAGGGCTATATATGGCTAGTCTCTCGCATCTGGAGTTAAGTCTTAAGGGTCATGGAAAAGGAGCATGGACACAGACTTATTAACAAATACCTACAGCAATAAACAAATCAGTAACAACTCCCCCCCTTCGCCCCCAGCATGTTTACCTGAATTTCTGTTGAATGATAAGAAGACACTTTTCTCAAATACTTACTTGATGTGACAGATTCTATTTCCGCTTAGAGTGATGATTCAGTTTGCTGACTGACATAGGCTTCCTGTAGTATCCTCGCCTTAAGGACATGAAAAAGAGGCATCTGACAGTTTTATTCCATCCCAACCAGTCAATCCTGATATGATGAGATGAAAGCTGCTCAAGGAAATGTCTCCTGCAATAGCCTCCCTTGCCAGTCAACTGTGAAACAATAATTATTTCCAAAAGTGATCCCAATGGCAGCTTTGGCTTAATGTTCATATAAATTCTTCACTTATCAGCAGCACTAAAGTAGTATTGTACCATATTAACCAAATTGCCTCGAAAGTGGAACAGCATGAAGCACGGGGTATGGAAGAAGTGCTTTTGATTTGTCGGTTGCAAAACACTTTCAAAATGTGCATTTAACCATACAAATAGCTGCTTGATCGTTTCTTTCTGGAAATCAAAAGAAGGGATACCACTTCAAAGTATACCAAAACGGAAGGAAAAACATTTTTGTCTTTCCATTGACTAGCCAACTTCTCACTTCCCTGGTATTATCTCACTATCTCTTGTTTTAGAGAACTGGTAGCAAGTTTGTCCATTGTTCAAAGTATAGCAGGGAGAACCTTATAACAGCTGGAATGAAGGTTCTCTGGAATGTACTAAAGGGACTGCCTTTGCCCTCTCCTTCGAAATCCAGGCATTGCTTTCAATTTATAGCCTTTGATGTCTGTTTGGGCAGTAGAGGGCTAAAAATGACCAACCCCCACCCCCACCACATCAATGCCATCATGCATATACAGCAACTTACGCATTTTTGACGGGTGTCCAGATGCACGTATGTAAGGATGCCATTACTGGCAGATATTTTGGTGTCATTGTGGTTTGCTGTTGTCACCAGCTATAAGCAGGGGTTTTTTGGGGCGGGGGTGGTGTTGCTATTTTAAAACATTGTGCTGGTTTCAAAACTACAGTTTACAGTAGCTGTGCTTAGCCTGATGTGTGAACCGAGTCAGATTGTGAAACTCAGGAACCTACTTAGAAGGCATTATCATGAATGAGCTGATATGTCTGCTCACTTCATGTTATAGCAACTAAAATCATCATTATGATTATGATCATACAACAAATGATCCCGAGGAGGCAAAAGCATAACCAGAGGTAACTTGTGAAATTTCTTTAGGCTGAGAATTTTTGAGAATAGGTTTTTCCATTCCCTTCACCCCAATTAAGCATGAATAGATATTGCATACAATAGTGTGCAACCACCATAAAAGAAATAGACTGAGATAGTTTGGTCAGATACAGAAAATGAATGAAGTCTTAATCACAAGATAAATAAATGAAGAAAGAGTGAATGAGCAGAGTAAAGAGAGAATAAAGTTATGGTTAAATTAAGTCAATGAGACAGAAATGAGAAATGTAAATAAAAATATGAATATGTATGGATTTATGTAGGGTAAAATCAAGAATAGTTTGCCAGAATAGAAAGAGATGAAGGCAAATAATATATCATGTTGGTGTAATCTGCATTTAGCTAGATTTCTTTTTCTTTTCTTATATTTCTTTCCTTTAATTTATTTAATCCCACAATTTATCCTCCTATTCTGTGCTTTGTTTAATGTATAATGTTGCATATTAGCCAATTTTATGTCTGAGAAATTACAGAACAAGGGCTTCTATTAGTCCCAAAATCTATTATCTGAAAAGCAACAGTGCAATTATTTTCTTTTGAAAGTGTGCCATAATTCAAGTTTAATTGTTAAATGTTTCTGGAAGACCAGGATTGTGCAATATTGTTGCTACATATTTGGAAACAATACAAAAAATGAGGGACATCATGTATACTACTAGAAAAGGTTACTGTCTTAGAGGTGGTAATGAATAAAAAAAAATTACCATCTACATTGATGAAATCTTCCAGCTTGTTTAAACATAACCTTTGTATAAGGTTATTTTGAAATACTGAAAATGTAGCTTATATAATCAAATTTGATATTAATATTAGTCATCCTGTGCCCTATTGGGTCATTGTTTCAGATATTTTCTTACCTAAACTGAAAAACAGAGTGATCATGGGTGGATAAATAAATAAAAAAGCAGAGGGAACTGGAACAATTTCTGACTTCCGGCTGGCTTCCCCACTAGTAGGCTGGCAAGGAGAATCAGGAATCTTCTTTCCTTCCCTTTCCTTCCTCCCCAGCAGACAGGTAAGTAGCTGCTGTTGGGTGGGGGAACAAGCGAGGGATGGTGAGACTGGCTGGGAAACATTGAAAATCTGACCACACCTGTAGCTAGTAGCACTGAAGCAACCACAACTTCCCCAAATCTCGTTCCCCCAGCGGTCATGGCTCCAAGATTTTGGGCACATTCTGTAAATTAGCCCATTTGAGGTACCATGGTTCGAATATTATTTCCCTATGATGCACCATTTCACCTAGTTAAACATCATGACAATAAGAGTTTTAGTAGTGTATAGATAGATATGTCTGTTGGATGAAAACACAGTGCAATTCTTTCATTATTGTTAATGGAAATGGATTCAACGATGAATAGGGAAAAGTAAATAATCCCTTAGTGCATAGTTTCAGATGCTTTTCCAAAAAGTTCTCCAGAGCAGAATTTTAATGACAGGGGACAGGGATAGGACTGCTGGAAGATATTGAGGGGAAATCTTCAGAACGTGAGCAAAATTCGCTTACCATTCTTTTACTGTCTCTTTTTGTATATAATATTAGTTATGCTTAGTTAGACCCCTTTTTCGATGGCATCAGTGGGATACCCTAACAATCCTAATCCCAATTTTACCACCTGTCCCCATGACACTGACCTTGTCTCGTTTTAAGGCCTCGATTTAGGATTTATGAATTTCCATCGCATTATCTCGCACTTTTCCATACCACAAAGCACTCAGCAGCTGCAAAAAAAAACAACCCACAGAAAACAGCCAAGAGAATCAGGGCAATGTATCACTGTGGCTGGCAACGTGCTCTATCATGAATGACTGGGTTCCATTAAGGATCACTGGTGCAGAACGTTTATAGTGGACCCATTACCATCCGTGTGACTCAAATCAGTCAGCCTGTCTAATTTGTCCCACCGATTTTAGTGTGTCAATCATATTTAATCAGAAAAACTCATCATTTTTTAAAATGAATGATTATTTATGTTTTCAGTTTTACATAGTCTGTATAGCATTCTGGGATACTTATCCAGAAGTAAACTTTATTTAATATAGTAGCATTTATTGTTATATTAAACACATTTAGGCTTACGTTACTAGTAGTCATCAACTTACAACTACAATGGAGACCCAACATTTCCATTGCTAAACAAGACACTTGTTAGTTTTGCCCCATTTTACGGCCCTTTCTTGTCACAGTTGTTAAGTAAATCACTGCAGTTGTTAAGTGAATGACACGGTTGTTAAGTGAATCTGGCTTCCCCATTGACTTTGCTCATCAGAAGGTCACAAAAGCAGATCACATGACCCCGGGGCACTGCAAACGTTGTAAATATGAGTCAGTTGCCAAGTATTTGAATTTTGATCACATGAGCAAGGGGTATAAGTGTAAAAAATGGCCATGTCACTTTTTTCAGTACCCTTGTAACTTTGAACTGTCACTGAATGAACTGTTGTAAGTTGAGGACTATCTGTATTAATTTTTATGGTGTACTGTAGTAGATTTGCTCAGACTTTTAGACACTTCAGTAACGTATCATTAGAACTCTGCATCTAGGAAAATGAATGCAAAAAAAAAATGTAATACCTAATAGATTTTGCTTCCTAAATTCAAGATTAAATCATGGGGGAAGGGGTTAAGGAAGGAAATATAAACTAGGAAATTAAGGAAGCAAAAGACCTAAAGCAATAAACATGAGCAAGGAAATTAAAGGGATTGGGAGAAAAGTGATTGCAGTTTCAATAAGATGAAACATTTTGACACAAGGAACAGAATGTTTAAGCCTGAAGTAATTTCCTTTACCATCTTGTTTTCTAAAAATAACTACAACTCGTGTATTTTCCCTTCCTTCTCATTAAGAGAATGATGTCAGGAAGCCCGCCTATGTCAAAGGCTCAATGGTTTCAATTTGAACATTGTGTGTTTTGCTTCACACGACAACCAGCTGTTATCAGCAATAAACAGAATGGAAGGTTTTGTCATTAAAGGAGGCGCAATGGGAAAGAATCAGTGGGAGGGAGAGGATTTTGAGAAGCAGTCGGCTACTTATCAGATTGAGAAAGGCATAGGTTTAAGAATAATGCCAAATACAGGAATTTATTCCAAGCCAATTGACCATAATATGAAAGCAACGTTTTAAATATCACTCATGAACTATGTCAAATATATCAAATAAAATTCTTCAGAATGCAATACTTCCCTGCTTTAGGATGAAGTTTCATTAATGACCAAGATGCCAAAAGAAGGCTTAAGTTTATTTATGGGGCAATAAAATTGAAATGAGATGAGGCAATGTGTCTTAAAGACTTTTCCCCAAAAAAACCATGTAAATCCAAACAGATTGAAGAAGACTGGAAAATAGGGAGAAAATAAAAATTGGCCTGCTTGGTAGAATCTTCTTCCTTAATAATAACAGCAGCCAGATGTCTTGGGAAGATTACAAGCGGGCCACTAATGGAGGCAATATTTATATCCAGCATTTGATACTCAAAAGTAACTTATGTTATAATAACAATAAGCTGTAATGTCACTGGTTGGTTTTTGGCTTAACTTCTGGCATTAATTTATCCATTTGCTTTATCTTTATGTGTGAATGCTAGAGGCTTCATTTGATTCTTTCTGCCTACTTGTTGTAGATGAAATACATGCTTGGTGTGCTGAAATAAACTATTCCTAAGTCCATAGTTGTTGGGAAATAGGAGAGTTGATATTTAATACAACTCAACATAGAATAATAAAGTTGGAAGGGATCTTGGAGGTCTTCTAGTCCAATCCCCTGCTTGAACAGGAGATCCTCTAACATTTCAGACAAACTGGAGCATATTAAATTGGAGAAGGACTGTACTGTTGTTCTGACTACATTAATCTACATTCAAAGAATTCAACACCAATGGCTACACTTGCCTTGTACTTGGTGTCCAGTGACATTGTGAAATTTGGGGTAAATGAACTTTTTTGTTCTTTTTAGAAGACCTGGATTTGAAAGGCTTGAGGCACCCTTTTGTCCTTTAACAAGAAATGGAGAAATGTTGAAGCTATTGGTTATAATTAGAGGGGCAAAGCAGGCTGGGGGGAAAAGAGAACTCAAGCCAATGGGAGTAAATGAGAATCCAGGCAGAAATTTCAAGTAGGCCAGCTTCAGAGCAAAGCACCATATTTGGAACAGAGCGAGGTACTTGAAAAATTGATCCCAAAAACTTTGATCTAACTTTTTCAAGAGAAAGAAATGACTTGTCAAGCCCACAACTGAGCTCCCAAAAGACTATGTTGTTACTATGCTGTTTTAATGAAGTCATCATATTAAGCCATAATATGGTTTCCTTGTTCGGACCTAGTATATGCAGTAATTATGTTATGTTAGCACAGGTTAAAAATAAATATACAAGCATAAACATTACTCTATTGGATTGGCCCATCTAGTCTAATAGTCTGTTATCTCAGTAACCAATCAACTACAGAAGGAAACACATCCCTGCAGATGACCTTCAGAGGCAATCATACTGCCATCAAAGCTAATAGACATCAATACTCATGACTTTCATTAATTCATCCAACCGTGTGTTTTTTTTGGTAACTAACACATCAAATTCCAGTATTATGCAGTCTCTTAAAAAATCCTTTGTTTATTCTGATTCTTCCAGTATTTGCCGTGTTTTTTGACCCCAGAAATAAGTGCTTGGTCTTATTTTCGAGGAGGTCTTATTATTTTTGAGGTGCAGGAGGTGTCGAGCATGATCACCTCATTGCTGCAGCTGTGTTTTGGGGAGGGCTTATTTTCAGGGGACGGCTTATTTTAGCCCATGTGCTCAAAAGCCTGATTGGGCTTATTATCCGGGGAGGTCTTATTTTCAGGGAAACAGGGTAGTAGCTCCTGTAATTTGAAGATGTCAGTGAAATATGTTTATGCTTGGCTGGGAAAGCACTGGGATGGATGTTTAGAGCTAAAGAACGTTGGGTATTGAGATACCAAAATATGTGTTTTATCTGCACTGGTACCCATAGCTATCGACTTGCACTGGATATATTTTTAAAACTGCACATTTATTAACATCATAAGATAACATTTTGGTTGAAATTAAATCAATGTAATTTTTATTTTGTGTAATTTTGTGTAGCTATGTAATATGGATATGACAAAGAATTATAAAAAATCATTATTTCAATAATTCCATTCATTAAAATGCTTAGATTTTAGCAGCTTTTGAAATAATACATTTCTTTAAATATACAAATATTCATCAATTTTTGTGCTTGGTGTTACCTATAGTTTTAAATTTAGCATTATAAATGTATTTTGTAAACTTCCATAATGCCTGGTTAATGGTAATGGATTAATTAAATATTTCCATTTCGAAGAAATTTTTATACTGAGAGATTTTGTGCATATTAAGAATGTCATTCATTCATTCTTTTTCTTTTACTTTACTATAGGCCATAGATTACTTTTTGTGATGGAAACATATAGCTCTTGATTTTTATGAATGCAGAAAAATATGTACTGAAGCAAATAAGATTTTTCCCCAGTTGCTTTCTAATGCCAAAAACAAAACAAAGCAAAGCAAAAACATTTTATGTTTGAATCTATAATTTGAATTTTTAGTTTTACAAGATAAAAAATCAAATATCAGTATTTCCTATATCCATCTGTTTATCTAGTTCACTGTTTATCCTTTTATCCACCCAATTTACACATTCTATATCAATAGAATGGGTATTATATCAAAATACATTTTCTGTGTCAATAGAATGAGCATTATATCAAAGTGGCAAGAGATTTAATGGAATCATGACTAAATTAAGGTTGTGGGACTAAATGAAATTCTGTTCAAGGTTTATATGACTGCATCACTTGAGAATTTAAGAGATATGTCACTGCTACACTGCCAATATTCAGCTCTCCTGTGCCACTGCTATGAAGGGAAGCATTGCAATTCTTGCACAATTATCTGGATTATAAAATACTAGATATTGACTAAGATTTTGAAATCAAATTCTGACATGATAAAGGTGCTTTGGATCTTATGTTTGGGAGACTGGTGTTTATTCATTTTCACATGGTTTATACTGATAGGATTGATTGATTCAACATTATTACTGAAGGTACTGCTAGGCTTGGCAGAAGAAAGTAAATATATTTTTCAACTTAAGTTAGTTTAGCAACTATAAGCATTCTTGGATAGGTATAACTCACCTATAATGAACCATGCTCTGGTAACCTTCTGATTAGATTACTGTAATGCATTATATATAAGGCTGCCCTTGAAGATGCCTCCAAGTGTTCAGTTCAGTGCTATAATTCCCAGTAATCTATCTAAATGAACCACAGTACCTCATCTCTTAAAGAAATACATTGACTCCTTTTTTAATTTATGACCCTAAATTTAGCTCCTGCTTCTTATCTTTTAGAGCCTTAAATGCAGAGGTGGGCTCTGAATTTTCCTACTGCTGCTTCACTCAGGGTCGCGCCTAAAGTGCGCGCCACGGCAGTCAAAAACTAGCTTTTGCGCATGCGCAGAAGCAAAATCCAAGATGGCGACCCCCATGGAGTCACCAACAGAACCGTGGACGTTACCGTGACGTTACCGTGGAGTTACTACCTACTCTATAGAACTGGATAGAACCCGTAGGAACCCACCTCTCTTTAAATGGCTTGGATTAAAATACCTGAAAATACTTCTTTTTTTATAATTTTATCCATTTAATCAATTTATATAGACACCCATATGGTCATCATGACTGGATGGCAAACGCAAGAATAAAAACCAAAGCAATACAGACAAAGCAAACAACAGGAGGGCAATAACAATACAACTCAAATTTTATAATCCAATTGTATCAGAAAAAATTATAATATTAGCTTCATCCAATGTACAGGTCCCATGCCCAGAGGAATATCCAGATCCTGAATAATTTATGAAATTGTTTTTTGGGGGAGAGATTTAAAGGACAGATCCCATGACATCTAGGGCACATTTCTCTGGTTATGCCAGAAGAGCATAATAAATGGGACCAGGAGCATCTCTGAACTGCTGCATCTAGTGGGCTGGACAAAAACAGATGCAAGGAAGTGGTCTCGCAAATAACCCTGTCCTTGGAGGATTATAAAGCCCTTGAAGTGCTTTATATGTGGTAATCAACATCACAAATTGCACCTGGAAACCTATTGGGTGCCAATGTAGCTCATAGAGCTGTGTTGTAACATGATGTACACCATGTGTGATGTATCCAATGAGATGTCCCCATAACTGCCCATGCCACTGTATTGTGGACTAATCACAGCTTCTGAGTATTTTTCGAAGGAAGCTTCATGTGGAGCATATTACATTAATCCACATGGGATATTACCAATGCCGGGGTGACTGAGCAAGATCTCTTGATCCAGAAAAGGCTCACTTGGTGAACATGTGCAAAAGTCCTCCTGACAATGTCTGTCACCTATTTCTTGAACAGTAGCTTCAAAGTCAGAAAGACCTCCAAATTATGTCAGTTCTGTCTGGTGCTCAATCAAGAATTGAATATGGAAAATCTCTGAATCCAGAGGACTATGAAACCTTAAACTACTAAATCTTCAAAACCCTATGGGTTTTGGCCTAAGGATGGCCTAAGGAAAAATATACAATTGGGATCATAGCATACTGTTGATACTGATACTGATATTGCCTAATGACCTAGTGGATTCCACTTTGAATAGGAGTGTGGAGACAACAGAACTATGAGGGACATCACAAAACACTTCCCCTACTCCCAATCCCCTAAACCAATCCAGAAGAATACCATAATCAATGTTATTAGTACGCACAAGTGATCAAGAATGATATACCATTCCCAGTGTTTCCCCTGCCAGAGGTCACTCACAACTTCAATCAATGTTGCTTCAGCCCTATACTTTAGTCTAAAATTGGACTGTAACCAGCCTCCTTTAGCAGTACAACCCCTTCTCAAACATGTTCCCTAAAATGAAAGGATTAAGATGTGACCTATTAATCCAGCATAGTTAGGTCACTCTGTCAATTTCATCAGCACTCTAGGCATCTTTTCTGTCATTTCATCACTTGAAGCTCTTCTGTAACTCAAGAGCAGCCTTGACCTTCGCAACCAAAAGTATAGTCAAATTGTGCACCTGAATCTTCAGGAACGAACCCAACCTCCTTGTAAAAGCCCATCTGGTGTCATCAGCCCTCTGGGGCATATTGATAGAATAGGTCTTATCTTCTTGTAGTGGAAAGCAGAGCATTTCAAGGCAATCAGAGAGAGATTAGTCCATGGAAATGGAGTGATGGTAGGCTCTTCAAAACCAAATAATATCACTGCTGCCATAACATAAAAACCAAATCCAATGTGGATTACCAATGTGTGTGTGTGGCCCTTGATGACATGATTTAGTAGTTGCCATGGTGACCTAAACACCCACAGTGCATCAGAATCCCTGCCCAATGAATCTTCTTCCCCATATGCCTCAGGAACTCCACTGCCAAATGAGTCATGAAGTCAAGAAGCTTAGGCAAGGAAGTTGCTACTGTTGGGATATTTCCCCCCCCACTCTGGTTTGTTCCTTCTCAGAGCAAAATGTCAGATGTTGTAAAATTCAGAATTCAATTTTCTTTTTTTTATTTAGAAGGCAAGAGTATTGAATGTTCAGTGCAACCAGAGCCCTATATAAAGAGTGCAACACCCTTTTATAGTTCGGTATAAACAACCAGTTTGTGCATGCCTAACTCTTAAAAACTTGATGTTGTATTTTCCTAATATGTCATAATTTGATTTCTCATTGTTCTAATTGGTACACTTTATCTCTGTTGCCAGGAGTGTAACAGTTTTCCCTAATTCTTTATTTGCCTGCATGACTTTCTCACTTCTGTATAATGACAAAGTACTAACTTTCCTTCTAAAATGGTGTTAGTTTAGCTTTCTAATAATTGTTTCCCACACACTAGGCAACAATCCCAAATGATTGCTAGAGCCCAGCTTTACAAATAAGTTCTCCTATCTAATAATCTGCAGACAACTCTGGAGGCTTTAAGAGTATTTTAGATTGAGAACAGCCAGTCTAACACTCTTGTTCCTGGGTCTCACCTATGTCAGGCCTGGAAGAACAATCAGACTAGGAAACCAGTGCCATGTAAGACAGCAATTCTTTTATTGTAAACCTATTGGGATAGAATCTTGCAAGCATGAAAACACTTTCCCCTTCCCTTCTCCATAGTGGGTGGAGCTAGCATCCAGGCATGGGAAGTCCCTTGTCCTGACGACCAATAGGACTGAGTCTTTTC
>JANHFT010003926.1:2155-12166 GCA_032467955.1 Pseudoxenodon macrops
TCTTGTTGGGTTGCAGAACCAAACCAGACAGTTATAGAGGTGCAGATGACAGACTCAATAATTCCTCTGTAGAACTGGATCAGCAGCTCTTGGGCAGTTTGAGCTTCCTGAGTTGGCACATGAAAAGAAAATACTGTATTATTTATATACTTATTGTTCAAATCTAGTTGAGTTGTTTCAAATATAGGATCAGAACTAGCAGCTTCTTTAAGCAGTGGGTTGCTGGCTGAGGCTATTCTGTAGCGCAGAGTCAACCTGTGTAGTTTAGCTAGATGTTAGAAATGTAAAGACAAAACATTTTTAAACTGTTTCCTATGAAATGCCTTTCTCAAAAGTTACTTGCCCCATAATTCTTTGTCCATAGTTAGAAAGAAGAACTAGCAATACTGGGCGACATAAATAGTTAAGCATATTTATCCAGGGTTGTGAAAAATTGAACTTCTGATAAGATTTTAAAGGCCCAAATACAAATTTCAGATTCACACGTTGTGTTAGGTTTTGCTAAAATGGGAGTTAAAGCATGATTTTGTAATTTTTTAAAAAAAAATATAAAAGTAAAATTTGAATATGTTGGCCTACTTATGTTCTCAAATATTTATAGATATACTGCTTGCTTTGTTTGTTTGCAAATATCATAGGGTAATTAGGTTCACTCTAAACTATAAAATAGTTGGCAAGCTTGAGAAAACTTTTTTCTCGACTCGTTATGTTAAAACAAAGGAAGAGTAGTATAGACAATTTAAAAATATCAAACTATAATTTATTTCATGAGTGCTGGCAACGTAAACCAGGAGTGTCAAATTCATGGCATCACATTGTCGCCCCGTGACATATCGTGACTTCCCCCCCCCCTTCGTTAAACCAGGGGTGGGCATTGCCAGCACATGATACATCTGGGCCATGAGTTTAACACCCCTGGCTTAAACAAATAGTGTCCACAGCTATAACTTCTCCCTTGTGTTGTTTTTGGTTTCTTTTTACATGCACATCAAATAAGAATGGGGGAAGCAAACAAATTTAAAATAGCATAACGCATCTGCAGTGGTGTCAATCCAGCTAAGATCAGTATTCCCGCCATATTCTTCAGCTGCAGCCTCAGTCAAGTCCTGGTTTTGTTCCCAAAGTTCAGCAAATTTATCTTTGTTTTCAGCTGCTAAATTCTCTACAAACTTGACGTTCAACTTTTGTAGCAAATCAGTCTCAGCTAGAGACTTGGATTTGGAAGGCTCTAAAGATAAAGAGAAGAGACATAATGTCCTCCTTTTAACCATTCCCTCATGTCAACCTTTCAACAGCAAAGCCACAGGAAGCCCCAAGTCTTATGCCTCTTGAGATCTGTAATCCTCTGAAAGATTTCTTTTTTAAATTACATTAAGCTTTTGTTATTATCTTCAAATGCTTCCATGCTTTCCCTTTCTGGAAATAGACAATCGGGAAAGAGGTTCAGAGCCCATTAATCTCAAGGCAGGAGAGGATCTTCTCTATCCAGAGTGTGTAACCCTAAAGAATATTTAACAAAAGTCAGGCCCCAGAGTCATCATGTAAATGAATGAGTGTTCAGCACTCATTTTCATATCATGGAAAGAAAATGGAAGATACTAACCACATCCTTTTCAAATGTGTCCTCTTTACTTTTCTACATCTGCTCATTCTTTAGCACAAAGGAGGGTTGTATTTGTGTGTGTGTGTGTGTGTATGTGTGTGTGTATTCTAACGATGTCTTTTAGTCTTTTCTGTTCCTGAACACAGAAAACAGTTTGGTTTATATGGAATTTAAAAAAGGCCCTTAGATTATTTTCATTTGATTTAAAGGAATAGCTGAGCTATAACATGTAAACTGTTTTTCCACTGATGCATAAAATGTTAGGGCAAACAATTAATATGCTCTTCCTTTCTTTAACTCTCTAAGGACTGATATGCTTTTGGAAAAAAAAATGCTTAGACAATAGTCTTCTGTGCTTAATGAGAAGAAAAACAGTGTGCATAGAGGGATAAAAAAATGGAGTGCTTATTTTTCTTTAGCAAGCAGAAAACTCAACTAACTGGCTGGTACTCAATCTTATGTCACAATTACAATGATAGGACTGACAGCATTTTTTTTAAAGAAAAAGGACGTTTAATGTTCATGATACAGTGATAACAGGTAGTCCTCACTACCTGTTTTCACTGTACGGCAAGGTAAATATAGGTACTCCTATGTTTACGACAAGGTATATATAAGTACTCCTCGATTTACGACCACAATTGAGCGTGGAATTTCTGTTGCTGAGGGAAACATTTGTTAAGTGAGTTTTGCTCCATTTTGCGACTTTTCTTGCCAGTGAATCACTGCAGTTGGTAAATTAGTAACATGGTTGCTAAGCTAAACTGGCGACCTTTGCTTCTCAGAAGGTTGCAAAAGGTGATCACATGACCTTTGCGTACTGCAACCATCATAACTATAAGAAAGTTACCAAGCATCTGAATTTTGATCACGTGACCATGGAGATTGCTGTGATGGTCGTAATTGTGAAAAATGGTCATAAGTCACTTTTTTCAGCAATGTTGTAACTTCAAACAGTTACTAAATGAGCTGTTGTAAGTCAAAGACTACCTACATTATCAACACAAGTTGAATGCTTCTCCCATCCATACATCTTTCTATCTGTATAGCATAAGCATGTAAGAAGACCTATCTGGCATCTTTTCCATTGCTATTTTCTTTTGCCTGTTTCAGTTCCAGAAAATAAACTGCATTCTGACTGGAACCAGTGGGAAATATAAAGTTCTCTACAATAATCTCAAAGTTGCTTTTTCAAGAGGCAACTAGACTTTCTGGTTTTTCCTTGAAGACATTTCGCTTCTCATCCAAGAAGCTTCACACAGGAAAGTATTAAGGAAAATAGTCTAGCCTTCCTGTATTGTGCAGAACACATTAAGGAAGACAGAAGCCTTAATGTTGACGTTTATGGAAACCCCATACACACAGATCAATATTTACATTTTGATTCTCACCACCCACTTGAGCACATAATGGGAATCATCAGAACCCTACACCACCAAGCTAAAGGCCTGCCTACCAGCAAAGATGGGGGAGGGAAGGGAAAAATAACTAAAACACATCAAGGAAGCTCTTAGAACATGTGGCTATTCTACGTGGACCTTCATCAAATCTCAAAAAAGATCTTACAGAAGCTCCTCCATAACAGACAACAAAGAGAACAATAAATAAAGCAATGTTATCATTCCATACATTGCAGTAATGTCGGAAAAGCACAGGAGGATCTTCAGCCAACACAACATATGGGCACACTTCAAACCCAATAATACACTAAGGCAGAAACTTGTCCAGACCAAGGATAAAACATCCAGACACAAACTGAGCAAAGTGATATATGCAGTACAATGAAGTGAGCCATGTGCAGATCCATGTGCAGTACATTGAGGAAACACAAATATTGGAAATGATTTATATCTTCAAGATTTAATAACCATTGGCCATACTGCCTGGGAATTCTATTCTGGGACTTGATTTCCCTAAAGATCTTAAGTGAACCAACCTGGGAAAAGATAAAAGTAATTGTTGGGTCTATCCACCGAATTTCCCTATAGATAATACTACTATACTTTTCTGTCAATGTCAAATCACCTAAACAGGATCCTAAGGAATAAAAAATTGGGATACCTGCAAATATCTATGCAATGAAAGTCATCCTTACATTCAACTGAAAAGTTAGAAATCTTACACATTTTTGATGAGGTCAGGAATTCAGGTCAATTGGTTATGAAAGCTGGACTGGCAAAACCTTCTGAGTATGTCAAGAAAGTGCTAAAATCAAAGATATGTCTTGGGAAAAGTAAGAAGAATGGCAAAAAAGACACTCTGGTCCCAAAAATTCTTCCTAGATTATGTTGACTCTCCGTGTGTTAATAAATGTCCTTTCTGAAAACTGAACATTTGGGGGGGAGGTTTATTTAATGATAATAAAAAAAATGGTTTTACATAATTATGACTGAAGTCTAAAATAATCTTATCAATGGCTACTGATATGTACAGCAGAGTTTAAAAAGTTGCTTGGTGGGTGTTATTTTTATAAATGTCTCATATTCAATCAGATATCCCATGTATGTTCCTCAGGAACAAAGACAATATAACAATACTGCGCTCATTCAGAGTCCCTTGGTAACAACCATTCTTTAGAAATAAATATATTAGAAGAATATAATGTATTTCAGTGTAGTATGTTTAAAGAATTTTAAATTAGCCCGGAGATTTTAGTAACTAGAAAAATCTAAATAAATTTTGGTTTGAAATACAGAAAGAAAAGAACATACAAAAGATACAGAAAAGGAGGGAGAATGAGAAAAGGAACAAAAGAAGACAAAACATAATACAATTCATATTAAAAAGCTCAGTTTTTAAGTATATAATTAAACTTTGGCCAGTTAAGTGATATTGATTACTCTTTCCATTACATTGTTAAAGAACTAGTCATAAGCAAAAAAGAAACAGCTAGCATTAATCCAAGATTGTAAATCTGGTGTAGCACTCTTTCAAATGCAAAAAAAGTAATAATTTTTGCTGTACCCTGTGCTTGATAAATCCAGTTATTCATTATGTATATTTTAAAATTGCATTTACATCTTAATAATTTATCAATCTGCTTGAAATATTTTAAAACATTTAAGGAAATCCATCTATATCATTCTTGAAGTATTCATTTTATCATCTGTAATCTTTTCTCACAAGCTTATTACGGTATATATATAGATTTCCATAGATATATTAAAGTCTAAAGGAGATTTACCTCAGTTAAATGAATAACCCAATAATTTATGAACTCTTGTACTATATCTCTGTCACATTGTTTATCAGAATTTTCAAGCAAGTGTTTCATTTTTTGTGTGAATCAATTTCTAAAGCTTTTAACTCTACATTTTCTAGACATGAGAATCAAAGCTGCTTTGTCTCCAAAATATTGGATCACATCATCCACTGCATTTATTATCCATATTAACTGAGTTATTCTAAAATTATTTTTAAAACCCTGGTATGTAACTGCACATAGCTTTTCTCCAATGTTACTTTTGTTGTTGTCTTTTCTTTTGTGGGTCAGGAATACATTCTTTTGGGTAGAGCTGCTGTCCCTCAGTTGGGGAAAAGGTTGATTCCTTCTTTCAGTATCTTCTTGATCCTGAGCTCATAGTTTATCACCACAGAGAAGTAATTTAAAGAAAAAGAGACAAATGGAAGGAAGGGTTCTTGCTTGTCAATATTGTGTAAAAATATGAGAGCAGAGGTCTAAGAATGCAAATTCAGCAAATTGTCATAAACACCATTAATCTATCTGTTTTGCAATCCAGTTTCAAAACGTAATGCCTTGGTAAAGTCACACTTGGAATACTGCATTCACTTTTGGTTGCGACAATATAAAAAAGATGTTGAGACTCTAGAAAGAGTCTCTAGAAAGAGCAACAAAAATGATTAGAAGCTGGAGGTTAAAACATATGAAGAACGGTTGCAGGAACTGGGTATGTCTAGGTTGATGAAAAGAAGGACTAGGGGAGACATGATAGCAGTGTTTTCCAATATCCCACAAAGAAGAGGAAGTCAAGCGATTCTCCAAAGCACCTGAGGGTAGGACAAGAAGCAATGGGTGGAAACTAATCAAGGAGAGAAGCAACTAAGGAGAACTTTCCTGACAGTTAGAACAATTAATCAGTTGAACAACTTGCTTCCAGAAGTTGTGAATGTTCCAACACTGGGAGTTTTTAAGAAGATGTTGGATAACCATTTATCTGAAGTGGTGTAGGGATTCCTGCCTAAGCAGGGGGTTGGACTAGAAGACCTGCAAGGTCCCTTCCAACTATGTTATTCTATTCTATATTGTATTCTTTTGTGAGATCTAGATATGATATCTGAGAGACATAGAATGCTATAATTAATAGAGTGGGCATGGGGGATAAAGTCCCACAAGAACTTGTCAGTTACTCTATTTGTAATTGTTTTATAATAGTGGAGTTATTGGGCAAGAATTTGAGAACAAGGTCAGGACCTCACTTAGATGTAAACATGAGATTATCTAGGCCACGGCATGCCAGAAACCGGTCTGCGCAAACAAGCAAGGGATGCAGGCAGCATATGAAATCATGTTTCCAGTCTGTGGAAAAAAACCCTCTCTCCACAGAACCAGTCGCTGGGGACCGCTGATCTAGGCCCAACACAATTGATTTATCATATATTATTAGTATATAATGTATCTTACTTTTCAAAAAGGGAATCTAAGTTTAATATAACCACACCAGTGTTTATAATAATGATATTTATAACTTTTTTATGATGCCTTAATTTCTTTAGGTGAAAACTTGTTTTAAAAAAATCTAATAATGACAATACTAACATTTTGAAAGGAATAAGTCATAAGAGTTGTCATGCCCCAGCGTATAACTTGTGTATATACTGTTGTTGTTCTCTGGCCCCATCTACTGGCCAAGTTCAAATACCAATCTGTATTGTTTGGAAGCTGTCCTGGCCCTTTAATCTACCCCATCAACCCTCACTCCAAAAACAAGTGCATCCTGGGAAGCCAGACTCCATTTCCTTTAGCATTTGGAGGAAACAGAAGCATCAGGAAGAATCCAGCCTAATCCGTGGCACACATTCATCTGAGATCAAAAATCCACATCCCATACACACAGCATCACTGATGAGATTTAGATTTATCTATATTTATCTATATATATCAGCAATTCAACACTGCTTATTTTGTATTTGGGTTCTTATTGCGTGTATTTCTATTTTCTGAAGTTTCATCCACCCTGTTCCTTTAATAAAGCATCCAGATCTACACACACAGACTGTTTTATTGGAGGTTAGATGGGTTTAGATGCATGTCAAGCTGCATAGAGAGTAATGTGTAGTGAGGATAGAAGAAGGGTAGAAATCAAAATTTTACTTCTGAGAAGATATTGTACATTTCCTATTATTTATTTATTTTTCATCTATTCTGCAATGCTGTGTGGATTGCATCTAACTCTACAGAAGTCTTTTATTTAACAGAAGTGAAATGTTCTATCTCTGTAAAGCATCAGAACATGTGACTCAGATAGGCACCTTGATTCAGTAAGAACAGCTTATTAATGTATGTAGAAGTCACTCTTATAGGCAAAGCAAAGCAGAACAACTCATCTGTTCCTCCTTTAGGAAATGAAACACTCCAGCTTTGGATAGAACTGATTTGATAAACTTTCAATCACGGTGAAGTGCCTCTTCAAAAATTTGTACGGCTGTAGTGTCCTAGGTCATCTTTCCATGATGTAATGTTGATACCTCTCACAAAATATGCCTTGATATTTTAATGTCAGGGTGAATATTGTCAACATTTCATATATCGAATTCTATAGCAAAGAATTCTATACAAGAAATGTTCCATCAATTGAGGTTCATCTTCCAATTTGTATTGATCAAGTTTATGTACTTTTAGCTTTTTGTCTATTTTGTGTAGTTTGTATTTTTTCAATGTTTAATTTGTTTTCTACCTCACTTTCCTTAAGCTGGTCTTTGACCACAATAAAATTGATTGAAATCCATCTTGTAATATTAATACAGTCAATAGAGTTGGAATATTGTATAAAACTTACATCTAAAATTATAAGATAGGATCTAAAGGTAGAGCAAGCTCATGCATCCATGATACTCCACATACTTGTAAATGAAACAATATGCAGCCATTTAGTTTAAAAGGTTGCTTGTAAGCAAAGCACTCACTCTGCAGTGTGTGTGTGTATTCTTCTTTAGATTATGACAAGATGCTCAAGAGGCAGTTTGCTGAGACAAGTCAAGAGGGTGTGTCTGAGACTTATTTGCAAATTTCTCTTGGCAGTATTTTAAAGCATATATTTTAGGAGATTGTGGAAGGTATTACTTCTAGAAGATGTTCTTTTCAGTTCCATAACTTTTTAGGCTTTCTAGCTGTCTACATTTTCAGCTACAGGAAGAATTCCTTTATGACTTTTGTCCATTATTCTACATTAGTTACAAAGTACAGACTGTAAATCAGGTTTTACCTCTGGACTGATGCTTGGAAATGAGATGGTTCGATTAGGGACTTCCTTTTTTATATCTGTGGACTACAGCCCTCATCTTTCCCCGTCTCCTGTTCTTTGAGTTGCACGGGCAAGGAGAACTCATTGTGGTCTAATTTAAATAACACCCTTCTTTCAGGTGCTGTGTTGTTTTTGCTGCTATAGCATGCTTCCAAGTGTAACACAATCGTGTTCCAAGGTCGAAACGTTCAATGTGCCAATTGCTGACATAAAAGGAATGAAACATTGACTTCTTAGTCATAGGGAAATGATACATGAGTAATGAGAACAAGCATAAAGGTATGAATCAGCTATAATCGCCCAGTAAATATATTTAGGATAGCACTTAAATGATTTTAGGCTTTAGAGCCAGGAGAGAGATATGCCTTTAGTGATGTCAGTGCTCTTTATATAGCCTTACACACAAACTGCTGCCAGTGGCACTTTCAAAGGTGCTTGGTGTCATCCATAATAAGTTTGCATTCTAAATGGAATCATTTTTCCCCCTTCTGCCACTTTTAGTTCTGCAGGTTCATAAGCTCAATCACTCTGAGTTTTTTTCTTTTTGCTTTCATTCATCACCACCAGCAACAACTATCTCCTGAGAGTAGGAAACACATTGAGAGTCTGAAATTAGTTCTACTGGTGATGATATATGATGCAGGGAAATGACAGCTTGATTGCCATAATAATGAGGCTGCTGGATGTTGTTTCCTCCATTTAAAAAACAAAACCAATGCAATTTAAATTCTAGTGGTATTCCTGTTGTGCATTAAGTCAGCATGCCAACTCAATAGACTAAGAAAATATTTATTTTTATTTTAAGGTATTAGTGTTGCAAAAATTATACCTGGGGGCCGATATACTTATCTCAAATCTTCTTATACCACATATGTATGTTTTACTACCATAGTTCCATTACTTTTTGAATTTTTATTTGCACTTCTAAAGATTCTTCCATACACAAATTAATTCATTTTCAAATGCAAATAAAGTAGAAGTTATGCAGAAACCTTACTGTAGCTCAATGCAATTTAAAATAATTTCAATAGAAGGTAGTTTAGGAATATTCGTTGAGCAGAGAAATACCTGAGGTCCATGGAGGAGCTGTCATTGTTTTTGTTGTTATTTTATCTGAACCTGTAACAGTGAAGGATGATTCACACTTTCAATGATGCCTTTCAACACAAAGCATCTTATGAAGAAAATTCAGTGTCAATGAAACTCACAACATATGATAGGATAAGAAGTAAAAATTGCTTTAAATTAAAATTATTGAGAACATTGCTTTTTTTCAAAACAGCTGCAAGGTGGATTAGGTTAGCCCAAGGGTTTATATAAACCATTTATATTTCATGTTTATGTATATCATGGGTCTCACCAAATGGATTTATGCAATGTTAGATGGGTCTCTATAGGTTTTTGTAGTTTTATTTTGAACCACCTCTAATTCTATCGCCATGTCTCTCTTTCAAAAATTTTGGCTTCTGATCCATCAATCAATCAATCAATCAATCAATCAATCAATCAATCAATCAATCAATCAATCAATCAATCACTACACCAGGAATAACAGTGCTATTGTTTTTTTTATTCCCCTAGTTATTTAACCAGCATTTTGCTTATTTGGGGGCAATGGCACAACTTTTTAGCTCAAAATGATGATTGTCTAGATCAGGGATCTGGAACCTTAAACCATCAAAGAGCCATTTGGATCCGATTTCCAGAGAAAGCAAAACACCAGGAGCCACAAAACCCGGGTGGGCGTGGCCAACTCGATGTCATTCACTCCCATCGAGTCACATGACACCCCCAGCCACGCCTACCCAGGTTTTATGGCTCACTGTGTTTTCTTTTCTATGGGAAACAGGTATATCTCTCTTTTTCCTCTCTCTTTCTTTCTGTCCATCTCTTTCTCCCTCCCATCTCTCTTTCTGCCCACCACCC
>JANHFT010003926.1:18165-28526 GCA_032467955.1 Pseudoxenodon macrops
CTGCTCCTCCTCCTCCTCCTCCTCCTTCTCCTCCTCCTCCTCCTCCTCCTCCTCCGTCTCCTTCTCCTTCTCCTTTGTATTTTATAAACATCCAAGATTCCTGGCAATTATTCCATAATTTTTCTACAATTAACACAAGTGCCCTGAAACCAATCGATTTGATACCTTTAGGGATTAAAAATTGTAAGCAGCTTAAGTGGTCTTCTGTTTGAACCGTCCTTTTACTAGAAGAAAAGTTCTGCTAAAAAGAAAAAGCAGAATAGAATTTGGGGATATAACAAATTTGGGTTTTTTTAAATAAAAAATTGCATTTGTATGATCCTCAGCACTATTTCAGTAAAATCAGTTTTGTAGCTTCATTTAAAAAAAAAGGTCTGTTACACCTCATCAAAACTGGAGTGAGAAAATATGAAGAGCTCATCATATATCATCACACTTACATGAACATTTACTTTGAGACAAAAATTAAGCTGTGATCCTCTTCATTAAATTCTGTGACAGAAAATGCTTATAGCTTGGAAAAACTGTTTCAGAGGTGTAATTTTACCAAGGGCGATAGCGGTTCATTTTATTTTTTTTCCACCTCAGCATTTCTTGATGGATGCCATTCAAAAGTCTATCAACGTTTGGATTGGATTCAGTCTACATTTCATGTTTTCATTTGAATTTAGGTCTGTCACAACTGATAAAGAGTGATGAATGTGACATTACTGACGTCTAAAGATCATTTAATGTCAGTTCAGGCCCTGCCAGCAAAATGGGTGGCAGAAAGTCAATGATGCAGGCACAGTATGGAAAGAGAGGAGGAGAGATAGATCTAGGGCAGCGGGGAGTCATGCAAATGGAGCAATCAATCAATCAATCAATCAATCATTGTGTACTGGGAAAGGAGCCTGAATGAAAGGCAGTTGTTGGGCGAGGAGGTACAGAGGAATGAATTTGATTTGTAAAGTTCTTTTGATTTATGTCTGCATGCATCTTGCAACCAGGACCAGAAATAATAGGCTGAAAAATGTACATTGTCTCTTTGCCAATTTATTTCTATAAAATCCTCAGACTCCAAAATTTGTTTCCGTACAGATATAAAGGAAGCAGACTTAAAAGAGCTCCCAGTAAACAATGTTCTTCCAGCCCAAGATTCATAGCCTTCAAGCAAGGTATAACTGAAAAGAAATGTATTTTATTTTTCTTCCCCTTCGACTGTAAAGCTACATGACATTTGGGGTATTGCAGTCTTCTGTTGTATCTTATTTCCCCCCAATTTGTGTTCTCCTGTTTTAAGTGATGCTGAATATAACCTACATTTAAAATTTACAGTAGCATTCTCTGTTAAAATATAGCTTGAAACAGTTTAGAAAGTTGCCGGCCACAGTTCTCATACAATGGCACAGGTTGGCAGAAATTCCTTCTAAGTAACGTAATTATCTACTTTTTTCCACCAGAAAAGTATGAAGAACCATAAGAAAGCATTGACCTAGCCCAAGGTGCTTAATTAAAGCTAGATATAGCTGTCAAAATGCAGATAGTAATGATTCTAACATTTTCTTTGCTCGACTGCAGCAAATAAAGCTTGATTCATCTTATAGTTAAATTACGGCTGCAATAACTATTCATGTAACAACACAAAAGCTGGCAATACAATGAGGCACAAAAAGATAGCATGTGGAAGATAAATATCAGTGGGTGAAAAAAGTAACAGGGAGCATTCATTCTCTCTGAATGCTTGATACATTTCCCTTCGTTTGCTCTTCCCACTCATCCTTTGCTTCTCCAGCTCATTTCCCTTCTCCTCAGTCTTGCCTTCTTCTCCCACACTTGAGTCCTTCAGGTTCTTCACTCATTCACTATTTACATCTTCTCACTTTTCCTCTTAGTCTTCTCTAATTGGCCCTCCCCTGCACTTACACACCATTTATTGTTTCCACAATTATATTTTCCTTCAGAAAGCAGCAGCAAACGCAGGATGGGTTGTAGGGGTTTATATGTGAGCTGTCTATTAAAATCCATTTACACTGTGGAAATTTGCAGATGAAAATATATATGGTTAAACAAATTAAGTTAACATAGAAATCTAAGAGAGAGATGAGAGCCTGTATAGTGCAATGTTAAGCTGCTGTCTTGGGGGCAAACATGTCAATTTTAATCCTCATTAGGGATAGAAGTCACCCAGGAGTGGGGAACAATGGTTCCTTTATGACTTGTGGAGTTTAACTCCCAGAATTCCTGAGCCAGGAACTCCCAGGCTGGGGGTTGAACTCCACAGGTCATAAAGGGGCCATAGTTCCCCATATTTGCTTTAGGCCAATTATTATTTATTTATTTATTTGTCAAACATGTATAATATAACAGATATAGGTATAAACATGATTATGAATACAGGATAAGGATATGAATAAATGGGGACAGTAGGAGAAGGATGGTAGGCACGTTGGTGCGCTTATGCACGCCCCTTACAGACCTCTTAGGAATGGGGTGAGATCAACAGAAGACGGTCTAAGGTTAAAGTTATGGGGGGTTGGGGAAGTAACCACAGAGTCAGGTAGTGCATTCCAGACATTGACCACTCTGTTTCAGAAGTCATATTTTCTGCAATCGAGTTTGGAGCGGTTTAGCTTAAGTTTGTATCTATTGTGTGCTCGTGTATTATTGTGGTTGAAGCTGAAGTAGTCATTGACAGGTAGGACATTATAGCAGATAATTTTGTGTACTATGCTTAAGTCAGACCGAAGGTAGCATAGTTCTCTGTCTCAGTATTACTCTGTCTCAGGACTAGACTGGCAAGTTCTTAAAACATCTAGCTATCAACCTTCACTCGATCAAGTGGTAGATTATGGCCCATAAGCTTTAATGAAGAGCCCTTCAACTTGCAGTGGTTGATTCATGTTGATAATAATGATAATGAAGAGATAAAGGTATAGATTCTGTATACCAATATAGAGACATACTGCTCAACTATGCAGGTAGAAACAAATCAAATTTACAGCTATTTATACTTACTTACTAGAAGCAATCTAATGTAGATATTAAGGCACTGGCTAGAAGTAGAAGAGGAGAGGTTTTTTAATCCTATTTCAGGCACAAAGTCAGCTGGGTGCCCTTGAGCCAGCTCTCTTATCCTTATGAAGGGAGCAACAGCAAACCACTTCTAAAAGCTTAGGAGTGCATTGTGAACAGTGTACAACAACAGCAAACCACTTCTAAAACTTAATGGAGTGCATTGTGAACAGGCACAAGATGAAAGACAAAAACAATGTATTTTTCTTCTACTGAATTAGACTGGAATTACAATTCTCAGGTTGGCAGGCAGTAGCATAGCCCCAGGAGATACTTGACACAATCCTACCCACAAATTTCCAAAGAGTTTTCAGTAGGAATGATGCTCCTATAGACTTTTTGATGCTGCTTTCCTGCATATCTGTTTTCACGTCCTTGCTACTTATTAATTCCCAAACAATGAAGTTGGTCTGCAAAAAAGGTGGGGAAGTCATAAGATCTTTAATCTAGGTTTCAAAGCTACTATCTTATTTGAAACTGCTATGCAAACATTTGAGCAAAATGTATCATGCATTTAGGAGCTATATGTGAAGACTTAAAAAAAAGAGGTTATATCATTAAGATATTGATCTCAATGTGTGTTCCATGTATGGACATACCTATGTTTATAATAAGGAGAAAAATCTAGTTATTGAAAAAGGAATATACCTAAAACACAGGGGTAATGCAAACTTGATGAGAAACTGCATGAGAGGTGGTACTTTTAAAAGTAATTTCTTTAAAGTACACTAAACATATTCTACAGATTTTTATTTAAAGACAAATGTTATAAGCTTTGTTCAGTTGAGCCATTTGAAAGGCTTAAAAAAGGAAAGAGAGAAAGTATAATCTAAAAAATATAATAAGAAAGTAAAGGTTTCAATATAAATTTAAAAATATTTTCAAATGTGCTTCATGGTGCTGGGAATCACTTCTTATCTTTCAAAATTTCAGACGGACGGATGCAATTATATTTGAATTGTGTCCAATGCCACATGTGAGAGAGAACATGATGGAAAGCAAATTATTTATCCCAAAATGTAATGTAAAAGAGAAATAAAAGATTGCACCATATTTATGTGTCTCTATTTTATGCCACATTATGGTACATTATGCCAAAATTACAGGATTGGGGGAATGTTTAATTTAGATGTTGTCGTCTATTTTTTTATTTATTGTCGATGTTTTAAATTGTTTTCTAATGTCATACACACAGACACAAAATTTGTGAGATCATCATCGCTGATCTAACCATCTTATGTTTTTATTAAAAGCATCCTTTATTTTTTTTTCCCCCCTGTCTACCCACACATTTGCATCTTCCCTTTCCCTGGGCCATTCTTATACAGCAAGTCCCTAATGTTGGACATCTTTCATTCCTGTTCACAGTATAATGAATGAAAGGAGAAGAAATACCTCTGAAGATAATCTGCCTGCCAACTTCTCTGGCCCCCGTTTTCCTTGTAGCATCTGAAACCAGTTACTGTGAAGCAAGGAACAGATGTGCTTGATAGATTATTAGCCTGATCTGGTCTGACTGATATAACATTTCACCTTTTCTGTCCTCCATAGCTTAATTCTGCACAAATGCCCCAATGACCCAGTCTAATGGCTGAAGATATACAATGATGCTGAAGGACACTAAGGAGGAGGACAATGTAGCATGAAAAATCCCTTTTGAGCTTTCAACTCGAATATTACTCTACTAGGGAGTGATCTGAAACTAATGCCGAAGGTGTAAGTGATCAAATTAAAGTCAATGAGATTGCAACAGAGTAAGTAATACAGAAGCTGAATCACTTGTTAGGAAAGAGGCCAATTTCCAATGTTCTATAAATCACTTCAAAAGACCATCCACTGATACTTGAATTAAGTGTGAAGGATTTACTAGAATAAAGCAAATATATTTTCTTTCAGTTTTTTTCAAATGCTTCCATCAAATACTCACAGTTGGTGGTAAAACTATAGCTTTTGGGAAATGAATATTTTATTAGCTGATTTATTTTTGGACAACCTACAGATGTCAACAGATATACATAGTTTATTACCACTCTTGGAGGGAAAAATATATTTTATAAGATAAGGATATTCCCAGTTTTAAGTAATGGCCAAGTTACTTCAGCTTGAACATTGGGTTTATAAGCAGGGATTTTTAGCACATGAAACCAAAGATTTATAGGAAATGCAGGTAGTACTTGACTTATGACCACAATGGAGCTCAACTTTTCTGTTGTTAAGTGAGACATTTGTTAAGTCAGTTTTGCTCCATTTTATGACCCCTTTTGTCACAGTTATTAATTGAATCACTGCAATTGCTTCCAGAAAGTCACAAAAGGCCAGACATGATGACAGTCATAAATAGGACTCATTTGCCAAGCGTCTGGATTTTGATCATATGACTATGGGGATGCTGCAATAGTCACAAGACTGAAAAATGGTCATATGTCACTTTTTTCAGTGCAGTTGTAACTTCAAATGGTCACTGAACAAACTGTTGTAAGTACTGTAACAGAAACTAACAATTATCCCATTAACTCATATAGTATATTCATATAAATAAGAAATTATCTTCATATACAGGTAAGATGGAGAAGGATTAAAAATCTCAAAATGTTTGCATAATTTTCATGGCAATAATATGAATTTGCTGCTTTGTTCTTCTAGGACAGGTCAAACTCAAGGCCAACGGGCCAGATCTTGCCCATGGGGTGCTTAAATCCAGCCTACGGGGCTGGCCTGGAAATATCAAAGGACTGGCCTGCCGTGCCTCTGGCGGCTAAAAGGGGCTGTGTTGGGTTGCCTTGTGCCTCGTTTTCACCCTCCATGGCCTCCTGAAGCACTCTGCCAGCAGAAAATAGGCTGAAAAACGCAGGAAGTACTGCAGGAAGCCATGAAGGATGAAAATGAGACACAGGTGGCCACACAGAGACACCCCTGCTTTGGTCAACAGAGTACTGCAGTACCCCAACAACCCCCCGCACCAGCCTGCGGAGGAGAACTACAATGCTGATCCGGCCCTTGAAGAAATCCAGACACCCCTGTTCTAAGAAGTTTCTCATCTCAGTCTTCCTCATCAAGGAAGGCCAAACATGCTTAGCTTCTGAGCTCAGCATTGGTTATAGCAATACAAGAGTGGGCACTAATCATCAGATCCATAGAAGCAGGAGTTTGCCAAGACTCAAAGAGCAGACTGTACAGAAAGAAATTAAAGATAGTCCAACACAAAGAAGCAGATAATACGATGCGGGAAGGAACAAAATTCACCTAAAAGCAAAACTGAGCATCTGGCATTGTATACAGGAACATATGCATAGTAAATTGGCTAGACCATCCCAAAGTCTAGATTGGCAATCCATCAGACAGTAATGGAGAATAATAGAATTAAGATCCTATGGGACCTCCAGATCTAGATAGAGAGGCAGGTACTCACCAATCAATTAGACACTGTGATAGTAGATAAGGATCAGAAGATAGTGGTGGTGATAGATGTAACAATGTCAAGTGACAGCAACTTCAGGAAGGAGTATGAGAAGCTGAAGAAATATCAAGACCTGAAGAGTATATGGAAACTAAAGCCCAAAGTGGTTCCAGTGGAGGTAGGACCACTAAGGGTTGTGACTTCTAAGTTGGGAAAGTGACTCCATATCTCAGGAACAGCTAAGATACTGCACTAAACCCTTAAACTCAAAGGCCTCTGGAGTTTGAGGAAGACACCATCTATAGCGGTTAGAAGGGATTATTTTTTTATTTGCTACATTATATTGTTTGGCACCAAATTATAGTGATAAAATGCCTCAAAACAGTACATTTGGGTGGGGCTGGGGGAGAATATTCCTATTCTTTGCATCACAATCTAATTAACAAAACTTTTAACACATACATGTTAGATATAATCTATATAGAAGAAATTCATCCATAGAAAAATACATATTATCTTCCCGAAAATTTACACTCATCACAATTTGTCTAATTCCATTGTAAATAATTAATATAAGAACAGAAGGTCATAATGTTAACACAGGGAAAGTGGATTTTAACGCACTAACAACGTGTTCTGAACATATTTAAGTGCTACTTCAATGGTAGTATTATCCATTAAAGAAAAAAGATGCTAATTTAGTAAATGCTAATTTTTCTGACTGTTAATTTCTTTTAAATCTGCTTTGAATCAAAAGACACATGTTACAAATACCTGGTCAGAAATCTACAAGGCTTGTTTAAGAAAAAATATTAATGGTAAAGGATTTATTTTTTAAACAAATGTTTAAAAAAGGAGTAAGAATCTTCAGTTTAAAGTCAAAGTGACAAAACTTTAGTCCTTCAGAAACTGCTGATTCAATTCATTTACTCAATAGTCTTGTTAGCTGCCACTGTTAGGGCTTGTCTTCAATTTCAGGAAGGAGATTGTAGATTTAAAAAGGATGTTATTTCATTCAAAATTGAAATTTGATTTTCATGGACAAACTGATTCAGTTCAGGCCAGTTCAAGATTCTAGAATGAAGAAATCATCAAATTTCCTGCAGCAGCTTTGTTATGGGCTGGATGGGATCAAACTAGAGAAGTTGTTAGACTGTTTAGAAGACATTAAACACATCAACTATCAGCTGGATATCTTCAATAGTGTTACTCCAATGGATATTTGAAACATATCTTCTCTACCTCTTCAGGATGAGAGGGAAAAGGAAAGGATAGCATAGCATTCTTTGAAATGTCCAATAAGAAGCCTATAGTATATAGAAATTCCACTGAAACAATGGGGAAAATATCCAATTCTGGTCTATTAAAACAACTAGTTCTTATTTTTACACTTGCATTTCTGAAGTTCTGGGCTTGTCATGACTGGATGACCACTTGCTCTTGTGAACTGGTATAACTTTGCTGGCTCTGAATATGGGTTGATTGTAGAGGGAGGGTAAGGAGAACAACAAAAAAAGGGTTACATGTAATAACCTTCTTATAACCCCTGGCGTATTAGCTAGTCCTCGATTTTCCTTCTTATATATTTGCAGAAATAACCACATAATAAGGAGAAAATGTTTTAAAGCTACCAATTCAATGTAAGAGCTGCAAACTCATTAATAATAATAATTGCGGCCAATGCTTGTTAAAATATATATGTCATAAAACACAGTGTAGCTTTCTAGTTAACACTTGCTGATGCCTCTAGCACACATGGAAGACCTTTTTGGCAAATCAAATATTAATGTTCAACAAGAGAAAGAAATATTGAAAGTTATAAGGTTTAATTTTCAAAAGTGAACCCAGAGTAGAACTACTGTTAAATATTCAACTCTAAATTCCTAATCTTAAAAAAACAACAAAATGTCCAAGTTACTGTTCAGGTTTTTTACATAGTTAGAAATTACACTTGCATTAGAACTTTTTATGTCACCAGAAGTTCCAGCATTTGTTCTCATTGTGGTCTTATTTGCAGAAGCATCTATAATAATGTTATCAAAGTATAAAATTATTTGTATAAAAAGATAAAGATAAAAACTAGTACAAATATTTAAAAAACAAAATGTGCAGAGAGAAAAAAGGGAGAAGAGAAAATACAAAAGAAAGATATATAAAGAAATGGCTTCCCTCTTCAAGATAAATATAAACTATTTCAGTTATTTATCACTCTCTCTAACAATTCAACCAAAATCTCTTCATCCTATGTCTCATCTTTTATCTCTTAATAAATAATAAAATCTCCTCATTCAACCAGCAAAGGTCCCTTGAAGAGATGTCATTCATTTCTGGTTAAAAAAAAGACTATTAAATGTTACTAGAATATATAAGACCGTTAAATGCTATGGTAGGTGTACCAAGACAGTCATAGATCAGATCCCACTTAATAAAAAGCATCCACAAAAGAGACTTAAAACAAGATGGATCAATGACATCAATGACAGTATTACAGGCCCAGTTGGCAAAAGAAAGCTCATATTGGTTGGAAATATGAGGAAGAGGCCTTTATCCTGCACAGCTGATTTCTTTTAATTTTCTCTTTCTTTTTATTCAGGAATTCCTTCATAATACAGATCTTCTGTAAGTCCCAGAGAAGAAAGTTAGAATAGAAGAGAATAACAGAGTTGGAAGGGACCTTGGAGGTCTTCTAGTCCAACCCCCTACTTAGGCAGGAAACCCTACACTACTTCAGACAAATAGTTTCTGATTCAAACAATTCACACATACAAGTCACTCTTCTAACTTATTATTTGTGAATCCTTTTTAGCTATTAATAAAATCAGCTAGTTTCATCTATAAATCCTGTGTGATATATTTGTTCATGTTATTCTTATTGCCTGTCACTGTAAAATCCATATCCAAAGCGAGAACCTAACTGTTGTATCCTTAGTTGTATCCTCTTCTATCTATCCTTCTAAAGCCATTTTTATAATGGCAAGTACTGCGTTAATTTTGTCAAATAGCCTTGAATGCTTTCAGTATTCACATACTTTTCTCCATTTCTTATCAGGGGATCTCTTTTTTTTAGTTGTAAACTTTAGTTCTTTCTGGTTACCTTTACTATCCAACCTTCAAAGTCTCCTTTTATTGCATTTTTCTATAATTCACATTTTCCACGAAAAGATTTCTTACATCGAGATTCAAAATCTCCATATATTTTAGTAGGATTTTAAATCACCCACAAGAAGGAGTCTTGTTATTCGTTTCAGAATATTATTTCTGGTCAATCTGGTTCTTTAGTCTCTTTGTAACTTTCAAAACTCAACCTCCTAGCCACCCTTGGCTGTTTATTTGAATTTCCTTAATTTTCTTTAAGTTCTTAAAGTTACATGAAACGTCTTTCTCTAGGGATTGAAGGATTATAATAAAATGCGACCTTCTGAAGTTTCTTAATATCCCAAAAAAGAAGTTAACAAGCCATTTCCAGAAGTGATTAAGAGAGGAAGTGAGTGAACATTTGGAAACACAAAACTGTGGCTTTGGCAAAATGATGGGCTCCCAGAATTCTGCAACTAGCTGGAGGCCATAGTTTTATGGTCTCTTCTTGGGGAACCTCTGTTAGAAGTATTTGTGAGCAATGCTGATTGCTCTGTCCTCTGGTTGACAGGAAGAGGGATTCACTATTAAGGAATTCTTAGAAAACAGACAATGAAAAAAAAAGGTTAAGCTGTAAGGGGCTTGAGCATACTGCAGAACCATTTATAAAAACATGGACAAATCTATATATCTATGTTCTATTTTGCAGGTAAAATAGAATAGAATAGAATAACAGAGTTGGAAAGGACCTTGGAGGTCTTCTAGTCCAACCTCCTGCCTAGGCGGGAAACCCTACACCACTTCAGACAAGTGGTTATCCAACATCTTCTTAAAA
>JANHFT010003926.1:86186-97986 GCA_032467955.1 Pseudoxenodon macrops
TCAACCCTGATTGCTCTTTAGAAGGCCAGATCCTGAAGATGAAACTCAAATACTTTGGCTATCTAATGAGAAGGAAGGACTGACTGGAGAAGAGCCTAATGCTGGGAAAGATTAAGGGCAAAAGAAGAAGGGGATGACAGAGAACGATGTGGCTGGATGGAGTCACTGAAGCAATAGGCGTGAGCTTAAATGGACCCCAGAGGATGGTAGAGGACAGGAAGGCATGGAAGAATGTTGTCCATGGGGTCGCAATGGGTTGGACACGACTTTGCAACTAACAACAGCAACAAAGTTGTTGAGAAACAGAAGACTTTTAGTGAGAAAGACATGACTGAGACTTGGATGGCATGGATATTTGTGATACGATAATGTCAGGGTTAATGAAGATTTAAAAAATGATTTATGTTAGAAATGCTCTATTAATAATATGGAATAAATGCAAATCCAGAATATGAAATAGATCCAAATATTTTTTGGCTTTCAACTAAAGAAATATTCTATAGATAAGAAATAATAGGCAAACAAAAATGGTTAATATATCATGAAATGCTAGAATTATGTCATAAAATAAAATCAATAGAACAACAAATGACAGAAGGACGTAGGTGTCCACGGATTTCTATTTAATAGTTACCATAAAATTTTGAAGTAGATTTAAAACAATTTAGGATATTGAACACTGCAAGACTGATTTTAAAACTGACCTGTCTACAAATAATTAACATGTAATTGCTGAAATATATAAACTTATTAAAATTTATCAACATCTGAAACAAGAAGATCAAATTGAAGAATGTATGGGTTAACTTTTTAATTATATATATACAGCTGGAGCAATGGGAAGATATGTGGATGAAAGGACTGGAATTTACACTATGTTATAATCAAAGATAATTGTTATAAAATGATGTACAAAAAAATTACATGTATAATGGTATTTCAAATTTATATTAGAAATATGAACAATAAGAAGGTTTAAGAGAAAAGACAATAACTATGTTTATTGGTGAGTGGAAGCCCCTTATGGATTTTCTGCATAAAAAAGAAAAAAAAGCTTATGATTTATTGTAATGGTTAGATAATGTAGATTATAGAAATAAGAGAGTTACAATGGAACTTTAGATAGAGAAGTTAATATATAATTGTACTTATAAATGCTGAAAGAAAATTCTATCTTTCCATTTTATTTTTCTACTTTTTTATTTTCTCCCCCTTTAGTTTTTCCTTTAGTTCCTTTTTTAAGAGTAAAAATTCACTCAATTTTAGTTTGCATTATTTTTTTTCATGTATGTATTATATAATATGAAAGTTCAAAAAGGACAGAACCTATAGTGTAATGGCACATTACTTTTGTCATTTTGCAAAAAAAAGCAAAAGCCTGTGGATACCCATCATTATAGAGAAATAAATACATTACATAATTGGAAACAAAAGAGGGACAAATAAAATCCAGTCAACTGAGATGTTTGTAATACATATTGTGGAACATAACAGGCCATGAAAAATTAGTCAAATTTATGGACTAAACTTAAAAAAATAAAAGAGGATAAATGCTTAACTTATATAAAAGAGAACTTGAATGGATGTGGGAAGAGGTAAGAAGCGTACACAAATTCAAACTATTGTGAGAAGAAAAGAACCAAAAATTAATGTTGCAGGCCTGGGAAAGAGGGAGCGTTTTTAGGGGACAGGAAACAAAAACATATGAAGAATAGTTACAAGAATTGGGCATGGCTAGTGTAGCAAAGAGAAGGACCAGGGGAGACATAACAGTGTTCCAATATTTGAGGGGCTGCCACAGAGAGGAAGGGGTCGAGTTATTTACCAAAGCACCTGAAAGCCAGACAAGGAATAATGGATGGAAACTGACCAAGGAGAGATTCAACTGGAAATAAGGAGGAACTTTCTGACAGTGTGAACGATCAACCAGTAGAACAGCTTGCCTTCGGAGGTTGTGAGAGCTCCAACACTTGAGATATTCAAGATGAGATTGGACTGCCATTTGTCAGAAATGGTGTAGGGTTTCCTGCTTGAGCGGGGGGTTGGACTAGATAACCTACAAGGTCCCTTCCAACTCTGTTAATCTGTTAAAAGCTTTGGGCAACAAAAAGGACAGATGACAACTGAATGCCAAATTCTGACAAACAGAAAGGATAAGGATGGGTATTTAAATAAAGAATATCAATAAGTAATGAGATAGACAAGAAAAGTTGAGATTTTTTAAAAAAAAGAACATCAGAGAATTTGCAGGAAAATTTACAGCTAAAATAAGAGCACTCAAGAGTAATCACTGAAAAGATCAGCCAGAGGCAAATGAAGTTAAAGGAAGATAAAATCAGTTAAAATGGGATTAAAGAATGATGGAAAGAGGGGAATATATTCAAGAACTGACTTGAGCAAGCATTAGCCAAAAAGAAAAACACCCAGGGAGACGTGAAATTTCAGCTGAACTGTCTAAACCTGGAGAAGAAGCAATTAAATGGGAAGAGCTCTGTGTTAAAACCCAAGAAATTAATTGCTTTTGTCTTGAGATTGCAGGGAGGGAAAACTCTTTGCATATTAAGGAAATCAAAAAAGGAAGAGGTAGGAGAACGCGTAAATTATCGAACTATTTCATTAATTCATCACATGACTTGATTAGAATCTTTCAAATAAGAACATAGGAATAAATGCCGAGAGAAAATCCCAGACAAAGAGGCAAATTCCAAAAACCAGACAGTAGAATCCAATGGATAACAAAATTGCCAAAAGGAAGTTTCTCTCTACTCTACTCTCATTGACTACAGGAAGACATTTGACTGTATCATTCATGCTAGAATTGGAACAAATTAAAGTTAATGGTTTAATATAGGAACATATTTAAAGCTAAGGCCAGTATATCTGATTCTTCTTCTGAGGAATGTTGACAGTAACAAAAGGCTACTGTAAGAACTAAATTTGGAGAAATAGAGTGGTTCAGAATAGGGAATGGAGGGAGACAAGGCTATATATTGTCCGCATATCTATGTAATTTGTGCAGTGATTATATTACAAGAATAGAAGGAATGTTAGCAATGACATCATCATAGAAGGTCAAAATATTAAGTTTGTGATTTGAAGATATTACCACTTTGTTAGCCCAAAATAAAGACCCTTTTGAGCCAAGTAAAAATGAAAAAATCTGAGTTAATTCAATGTTTCATATTAAATGTGGTTTTGCTGCTTCCCGTTTATTTTATTTTGATTAAAATATTTAAAAAGATAAGGAGAGAAAGGAAGATTATTCCCTAAGAATACTGCTGGTCATAAAGTTTTTGCCACTTCTGTTACAAATGATGGAATTATTTGTAATCATTTTAACGGCCTAAACCAGTTAAAGCAAAGGAAATATACATTTCTTAGGTATGTTAATTAATAGTATTAATAGGACATATTATTTTCAAAGAAACATAATTATTATAATAAAAAAGTAAAAACTTAATCAGAATTCCAAAAACAGTGAACATACTGCTTGAAAGATTTCTTGTTCTTTTATTGGGCAGGAGAGACAATTCCTTTGTTGATAGACAATGCACATCAACAATCAGTTACAATAATCAATTTTTCCTAATGTTTGATCATAATTTTCTGAGTCAAACTTTATGCTTTGAAAATCCATAGTTCTTGATCTATTCATAAATTCGAAATACTAGTAAGTTAGCCAGAACAACATATGCATCTTTAATACTGCAGTTGATCCAAAGTCCTATGATCCTTTTGATGTCAGCCTATATTGTGAGATATAATTCCCTTGAAGGTTTTATCAAAAGATAGAATATAAATATTACATATACAAATTAAAAATACAGATACAATAAGAAATTAAAATAAGAAATTAAATGAACAAATAAAAACCTAGGCAAGAAAGGCCTTATCAAAAGTTGTAATTGTGTATAGAATTTGTAATCACTGCAATCAACTGGAAAGCACTTTTTGCTGCAGAATATATATACCGGTACGATGAGGTCTCACTCATCATCTTCAGGCTGGTGTTTTCGACTTTGTGCTTCTGCGAGCAAAGTGTGATCTGAGCTGCCGTCTCTCTATAAATACTGGAGAGGTGTGATATATATCTCACAAATACAACCTTATGTCAAGGTCCCCAGTGGTACATCCCATTCAATAAGAGTACATCCCATTTTATTGGGACATATCAAATTGGCACATTCCCAGTAGAAAACTGGTTTTAAGTTCTCACCGGTTTTACAACCAATTAAAAGTAAAACTTTGTCACTTCCTCCCAGAATCTCCAGTCACATGGTCTAATCAGCATACAGTCCAGTTACTAGGTGTCCTCAGTCTCCACCTTTCGAATACCTACACCAATGGCCTTGATTCCCAGAGGAAAGAATTTTATTTAGGCTACAATACCCCAGCTATTTCTATACCCGCCTCCCTGGCCCCTTCGCTCCAGGCTGTGTCAGCCCTGAAGCACTGAGAAGAGAAACCTCCCTAGAGAAAACTATAAATAAGAAAATGGCCACAGTTCAGCCAACTTCAGGATTGACACCTTATATATTTGAATTACATCCTGAAAATTGTCTGTCTGTCCATCCATTTTTAGAAAGAAAAATGACAATTGATGCATATTTATAATAGTTAATTATTCTGAAAAACCTAATTATGCTACTTGTTCTTTGACTTATGTTGCATTCTTCCCTTGTGTAGAATGATGTCAAAAGCTTTACACAAACAAAGGAAATAGACTGTTGTCTGATATATTGTAGATAAGGGGGGAAAACCCTAAAAATTGGAATAATCATTCTTTGAATGTAGCTTTTGCAGATAATCAAAATAGAAAAGCCCTCTGAGACCCTAGACATATATCTGCCAAAGCTGTTTCAATTGGAAAGGCAGTAGTGAACATTTCATTCTGTTTACTAAGAAGATAACAGCTACCCTAGAGACCCAGGGATTCCAATTCAAGACCAGGCGACTTTGGTTAAAATGTAGCTGTATTACTTCCTTGACGTGTGTCAAGACAGAGTTGAATCTCTTCATTTGCAGAGCATTTCTATCCAAGCCAAATAAGAATTAAATTGGAATCATCAAGTTCTATACTCCAGAGAAGGCCTTAAGTAACAGAGGCTCTATCAAAGGCAGAGAAGACAATTTACTAGTAGCAGCTGATGTCCCAGTGCAGAACAACCAAGGTTGCACTGACCATTTACATGAGAGTAACCATCATGAATTCATTTGTTTTTGAATAGATGATGATGTAAAATACTGAACATCTGTCCTGCAATTTTAGAAGCATTATTTCTTTTTTTTTCTGAAAAAGAGGGTTCTCCCATCTATTTTATTTTTCATGTGTTTGAGAATTTCTTTAAAATTTCTCTGATTGACATTTTTGAATTTTCTTCTTCTTGTTACATACACATGATTTATATATATATATATATATTTGCACAATGGTATAACTAGTCAAAATTAATGTTTCTGATTTAGTCAGAAGGTTATTGGGTTTCTTCTATATAGCATCCTTTGCTACTTTCAAGAAGAAGAAGAAAATTCTGATATTCTCCCAAATCTCTGCGAACCCCCAGAAGCCCACCTCTGATTATATTGCAGAGGGCTCAGCATAATTAATGGCTACTTATCTTAACTTTCTTTTATTATGGACTGTTTAGATGAAAGGTGAATATCAATGAATTATTTACCATTCCAATTTGGAGATTTTCTCTCCATCTTTTAGAGTTAATTGAAAGTGGAAAGTTAAAGAAGCTTCAGATCACACTAGATTTTTATGTACCTTCTCAGGGCTACTTCATAGCTAAGTCTAAAAACATGATGTGTCATCAAGGAGAAATTTTCTCTGAAGGAAATTTTCAAACAAATATTTTTGTTTGTCAAATGAAAACAAAACCCAGAATTAGTATAAAAGTGTTCGGAAAATATTTTTTTTCTAGAATTGTTAACAGGGACACCATTTTATTGAGGACAGCACCATGAAAAAAGAAAGCTTATTCAAAAATCATAAAAGTATGAAGAATAGTGGCTTGTTTCGACACTTCCCTATTAAAAAAAACATAGGAACTGTTTTATACACGCTTATCTAGTTTTTAGATGGTGGTAAGTAAGGAGATGATTTATTATTTTCAACTCCACTTTTATTTTGACTTTGTATTAATTGATTTAACTCTAAAATTTAATTGAGAATCTAGTTTTATAACCTATGCCATTCCCATTAATCATGGCAATACTTTTATATAGTCCTTTCAATATCAGGAAAGTGTATAATTTACTCAAAACTGGACACCCATTTAAATTTCAGTGGTTTTTAAGCAAGAGAGCTAACAGTCTCTACGTCTATATACTGGTCCACCCTCTGCTTATAATAACTTTTTCAACTTGGTAGAAAACGTTGTTATTTTATGCTAAAGTATATGTAACTATGTACAATAAATTTTCAACAGAAATGAAGTCATAATTTAAAGTTATAACTCATGATAATACTTGTAACATCATAGATAACTTATTTCTATAATCACACGTGTTTCTAGAGGAATAACCTTTACAGATTTTTTACAGGAAAACCACAAGGGAGTCGTCTGGCATCTTAACTACTAATAAAATTTATGGATCAGAGAACACTTCATCAGCTTCCTGTATAGGCAATACTTCTTTCTCAGGATTACTGTCATGACTCACCAAGAGACCATCTCAGAACTGTGTAGAATGTCTTATAATCACATATTCTTTTAGGCAAGGATGAAGCCATATTAAAAAGCTTGTTGATCAGACAGAATACACAATGTAAATAACAATAGTAATACATGGCATTCCCAAAACATCTGGAGCACCACTTGAACACCATCAGCATTGACAAAATCACCATCAGTCAATTCACGTTACATCTTGTGATGATAATTTTAACACTATCAATATCTTTAAACAGCATCAAAAAACATCTACTTATTCCAGGTCCTTGGGAAGGACTCAATAGGTAGATAAAAATGGCAAATCCAGTCTAAAAATCAGGCTGACTGGGCAACCAACCATAATAATAGCAACAACAGCAATAATGATAATAGCAATAGCAATAGCACTTAGACTTAAATACCACTTTACAGTGCTTATCAGCCCTCTCTAAGCGGTTTACAGAGTCAGCCTCTTGCCCCCAACAATTTGGATCCTCATTTTACCCACCTTGGAAGGCTGAGTCAACCTTGAGCCTGGTGAGATTGGAACTGCCAAATTACAGGTAGAAGTAGCCTGCAGTACTGCACTCTAACCACTGCACCACCATGGCTCATAATGCTGTTTTATGACATTCAGAATGTTTTGCTTGGATTTAAATATAGGGAAACAGAGTGAAAAAGGGTACTTTAACTCTTGCAACTCAGTTAGATAAAGAAGAATGAGACCAAGATCATGAAAAACTGCCCAAATGTGCACAGAGTAAAGAAGCTGATAACAGATAGAAAACTGGGGTTGAGGCAACAGAAGAATAATTCCAGAAGAATTTGATTTCTTTTTCTGAACTGGTAAAAATAATTAACAGTTTGGGAATAATAGATAGGTAGATAGAGACTGTTGAAGGTGCCTGGCAGCAAATCACGAGCTGAACATTGGAAACAGAAACTAAGGTTTCTTCTGCTAAGCAGCAGACTGGTAGCATACAAAGTTCATGAAGTTCTGAAAAATATCTCAAATTTTGTAAAGTTCCAAGAAATCCAAGAAAAGTTCAGAATAAGGAGAGGAGACACCTACGTGTGTTTAGGAAAAATCAGTGAGGATTGGTCGGGACAATCCCTCAAGGAGGACATTGTGAACAGTATAGAAGAAAAAGGCCTATGAGGAAGCTTCACCTACCTGTTGGTTCAATTGAGCATAATGTGCCAACTTTCTAGCTCAGCCCTAGCAGAAGTTACAGGAATATTGATGGGCATTCAGAATCAATGAGTTGAATGGCTATATCTAAATTGTTTAGATAACAGATAGTAGATCAACTACTTGCGTTGGGAGGTTTTCTCCTATTCTTTTTAATTGCGTACTGTATTATTTGAATTTCAGTGAGAAATTTGAAGTGTGTATATTTGTAGATTATGTAATACAAGTTGGGTTTGAGATCAATCCTGTTGGATACAATATATAAATCCCAGAGAGGCATAACACTACCTTATTATGTTTAAAGTAATTAAACATAATAGCAAAAGCCAATGTAGTTAGATGTTTGTTAATCTTACTGTCACAAGCATTTTGTTATTTCCAAACTTAGTGTACAACTTACATTATTTTTGAACTGTGCAGTATTCTAAGGGAACAGGTTCATTATAAAGTAATATTTAATTGTAGCTTTTAAGATAAGATTGCATCTGATAGTGCAGTATGAATGAACAGCTTCAAGTAAATACTAGTGTCCATTTACAAAAGTCTATATTTTATTTGTACTGGTCCCAAACCCAGCTTTTGTTTCTACAAATCAATTTCTGACTGAGCTCTGTGAGGCTTTTTCCCCCCCTGAATAGATGTACATATACATATCTACTTGTACTGTTAGATATGTTTATATCCACTGACATGAACAGCTCAGTTAAATGCTTCTAAATAGAATTACAGTATTGTGCTTTGTTCAGTTTTGTGCTTATTGAAATAGGTCTTGAAAGGGTAATGCTATACTTGTTGATGAATGAACATTCCTTTTGTAAATGGGAGCCTCTTTTTACCAAGCAACTATATCAATAGCAACCATGGTATATAGAAAATATGAAAGTTAAAACAGTACCTCCATTCAAAAGAAAAAAACATGAAATATTGGGTAATCAAGGGCCACTTATTTGCTTAGTGTAAAAGGGATCTTGGAGTTGTTAGCAGTTATAAACTGAATAAGAGCCTATTATCTGAAGTTCTTCATTGCAGAAAAGGAAAAGTAATGTTAGTTGTATTAATAAAAGTGTAAAATGGATCATTACCAAATCATAATAGTTCTTATCTTGATAACTTAGCTTTCTAAAGATGCAGCTGTAGTGAATGGGGCAGAGGTGGGATCCTACTGGTTCGGATCTGTTCTACTGAGTAGGTAGTAGGCCGCTGGTGATGTCATGGAGCTGGTTCTGAATCTTTTTTTAAAAATATTTTTTATTGCACATTTTCAGTCTTTAAAATCACATTTTTCCTCTTACAGCTTTCCGTTATCGGAATTTTTCTTAACAATTCAAATTCTCCATTTTTGGCCTATTATTTTATAAATATATATTCATATTTTCTATATCTACTTTTAATACATATCTTTTCCCATTTTGTTATATACAAGATTGGGGCCTTTAAAAAATTACATAAAAGACAGTGATAAACCACGCATGCACTATTATCTTAAAATCTGCATGGCTAGATCCAGTTTATATTTACGGTACTTCATTCAAAGGAGACTTTTCTTTTCAAAGGTTTATCCAGGAAAATTCATTCACACTATCCATGGTTTTTATGTAAGACATCTATGTTCGCCCAGCCCATAATATCTGGCTGAATCATATTACCTAAATCCTGCTGAATTAATCTAACTTTGCAGCTAAGAGCAGACTATTCTACTAAAATTAGATAATTTCTACCACGATCAGACCACCAAATGACTTTGGTTTCTCTTATGAACCTTGGTAATGCGGAATGGATATGTTCAGGATTAATTACTTAATCCATGGGGAAGGGAGTTGATGACTCTGTTGGCCAAGAGGAAGGTAAAGCAATGCAACAACCCCAAAAAAATTACAAAAGAGTTGCAGGTGATTGTTTCTTTGCTTCCCCCCTCCCCCCCATCTTAATAGCTGTAGTATTAGATTTTTACCTCATTTCTCTTTATATCTTGGTTGCTTTTTTTTAATGCGTCAATGAATTTGTATAAATGTCCCCACAAGTTCTTTCTCCATTTTATGGAGCAGTTTGGGTTCGATAGAAGAAGTTTGGGTCTGACAACTGCTTTCCATTTGATATTTTACACAGCCAGTTTAGTTATTATGACACAGACTAAAAACTGGGACACTGTCAGTTCTAACCTCACCTTAGGCATGAAAGCCAGCTGTGTGATCTTGGAACAGTCTCTGTCAGCCCAATTCACTTTACAGCATTGTTGTTATGGAGAAAATTGGAGGTGGAAAGAGTATTAGTTATGTTTGCCACATTGAGTTGTTTATAAAAAATAAAAAGGTAGCATATAAATAAAATAAATAAATACATTTCCTAACTGGGGAAGATCACTCATTAAATATCCTATGTGTATTATGGCAAGAATGAACTGCACAGATGATTCCTCAGATCACAGATCTGCAAAATATTTTAAAATATTAGTTCAATTTTTCTTAGCAATGTTTAAAGTTAATGGAAGAACCCTGGTGGCTCAGTGGTTAGAATACAGTATTGCAGGCAAACTCTGCCCATAGCCTGGAGTTTGATCCTGATGGGACACAAGCTTAACTCAGTCTTCCATCCTTCCAAGGTGGGTAAAATGAGGACCTAGATTGATAGGAACAATATGCTGACATTGTAAACCATCCAGAAGGTGCTGTAAAGCATTTTGGGGCAGTTTGTAAGTCTACATGCTATTACTCATTCATGCCTTGGTCATTTCCTAGTTGGACTGTTGTAATGCACTCTACATGGAACTGCCCTTGGAAATCATCCAGAAATTACAGCTCAGGTCAACACAGAACTTTATGCAATATAGAGCATTTCTTGGTTTGCCCATGTTACACCATTGCTACATCAGCTTCACTGGCTCCCAGTTTCCTTCTGGGTGCAACTTAAGTTACTGCGTATTACCTTTAAAGCTCTATATGGAACATTGCTAGTTCATTCACAGGACCACATCTCCCTGCAGATATTGGGCCATCCACTAGTTTGGATAGAGTAGATAAGCTGAAAGTGCTCTCCTTTAAATGTTGTTATTTATAGGGGCAGGAAGGGTGTCCTTTTCATAGTAGCCCCTGCCATGTGGAGCTCCACCATGCTCCCACCCTCTTATTTTTATAGAAAGCCATTAAGACTTGGCTTTTCCCGGAAGCATTAGAAAAGCAATGTTAGAGCCTGCAGCATTGTATAATTGAGTGGATGTAGTTGGGGGCAGGTTTTTTTCTGGTGTGTTGGATTTTTTTTTACTGTTGAGTTTTTACCTTTGCTGTTAGCTAACCAGAGTTATGTCTCATGAGATGGGCAGCTTTATAAATATTTGAAAATATTTGTTACTGTTGCATGCCAACACCCAAACCCAAAGGGAACCGGACATGAAGTTCTTTTTGCATGGATGGCTGCCCATGTAGCCTTTTGAACCTCTTAAATGTTTCATTTAGGTTGGCTAAAAGTGCCTTTACTTCCACTCACAAAATCTTGTATAGCTTCATAGCTCAACAATTAAAGTCAGTGTAACAACTGAAAGCCCAGGTTCTCACCCCAAAAGTATACTCATATCAATATAAACAAACACATAAGGAGCATCATATCCAATTTATTAGGTTTAGTATGATTGAAACTCTATACACTGTTATGTGGGAGAAACTGCCAATGAAATGATTGATGTTTGCTTGTGGGTGAACAAATCCACCTTGTGAACCACAAAGGTAAAGGTAAAGGTTCCTCTCGCACATATGTGCTAGTCATTCCCCACTCTAGGGGGCAGTGTTCATCTCCATTTCAAAGCCGAAGAGCCAATGCTGTCCGAAGATGTCTCCGTGGTCATGTGGCTGGCATGACTAAACTCCGAAGGCAAGAGAACGCTGTTACCTTCTCACCAAAGGTGGTCCCTATTTTTCTACTTGCATTTTTACATGCTTTCGAACTGCTAGGTTGGCAG
>JANHFT010003927.1:3198-18093 GCA_032467955.1 Pseudoxenodon macrops
TACAATTATTTGAACCCTGAAATAACCGCTTGGCCTTATTATTTTGGGGTGCATGGAGTAAGACAAGGCTCCTCTTGACATCTTACCTAATTTCCAGCTCTGTCTCCCTAACCCTAACCAGAGGAAATGGCGGGGACCAGCTGCACATGTGTTAAATATTTTCAGGGATGGCTTATTTTCGGGGAGAGGGTTTATTTTTCGGGGAGAGCTTATTATCCGGGGAGGTCTTATTTTGGGGAAAACACGGTAATATTTAGGGACTTCTTGGAAGTAATGTGTATTACTGAAGGACTTCTTGGAAGCACTGGCTATTACATAGGGACTTCTTAGAAGGTGTGGGTATCACTTAAGAGACTTCTTGGAAGTAGTAGGCATTACTTAAGAACTTCTTGGAATTAGCGGGTATTGCATAGGGATCTCCCAAAACAAAGGTGTCAAACTCACATCATCATGGCAGCATCATGTAACGTTTCAGGACTTTCCCCCTCCCCTTCGCTAAACCGGGCATGGGCGTGGCCAGTGCGTGACGCATCCGGGACTTTGACAGCCCTGTCCTAAAGGCATCAACCAAGGGAGACAAATTTTAGATTTGCTCTTGCAGAGACTAGTTTTGTGCCTTAGCCAAATTAATGCTAGCTCAGGAATGAAATACAGCAGGTTCTGACAGGTTCTGGAGAACCGGTAGCGGAAATATTGAGTAGTTCGAAGAACTGGTAGCGGACATTTTGAGTTCAAAGAACCAGCAAATACCACCTCTGGCTGGCCCCAGAGTGGGGTGTGAATGGAGATTTTGCAGTATCCTTCCCTGCCATGCCCACCAAGCCACACCCACAGAACCGGTAGAAAAAAAAATTGGATTTCACCACTGTGCTAACCTATTGCTACAGACTATGCTACACAGTGTGGAAAGTTAGCACCCACCCCTCTTAGAAGAATGAAATATTTTGAGAAATATTAAAAAGGCAGAACATTATATTTCGCTGGATGATAAAAGAAGAAACATGTTTTAAAGTCAAGAAAGCAGCTCCCTGCCCCCAGCAGATGTTTGGTGCCCATTAAGAAAGACTAGGCCACCTTATCTATAAGACAAAGGACCTTCAGCTCCAAGGTGATGGGATTAAGACATGACCCCCCCAGGACATAATAGGATCAACCCATTAGCAGCAGGGCTCACTGCATTGCAAAATCTCCCAAGGACATTCATCAGCCCAGGCTCCAACCAAACTTGATTCAGACAAACATGACCCCACATGGCCTCATGGGAGTCTGACACCAACCAATAGAATACATGCCCTTGCCACAGGAACAGGAAGCTCAAGGGCAAGGCCCAAGAGAGGGTATACAATTTCATGTATTAATAACCATGTTTATACCTATATCTGTTATCTAATATGTGCTTGACAAAATGAATAAATAAAAATAAATAACCCTCACTCTCCAGTCCATGTGGTTAGCTGCCCAGGATCTAAAACCCATGTGGTCCTGTTCGCCATTAAACCATCTTTCCAATCAGCCTCCATGTTTCCAGTGTCTTTCTCCATGCTTGGAACTGAACCCAGATGGATATTTCTTCCCACAACAGGATCTTCCTTCCCATAGATTTCTCAAATTTCTTAAAATCACGATACAGCCTTCATTCACCCACTAATGGTTGTATGTCAATATCTTTCTCAGTCACCTTTAATTGCTAAAGCAGCTTGAATGACATGAATACAAAATTTAGATCAAAGCAATTAAGGGAGGAGGAAAGGCAACCCAATACAAAAATCCTGGAAGAAAAGCAATTAACTGAGTAGCATGTATTGCTAGATAGATAGGCCGAAAGCACTTCTGCCTGACCCAGCCTTCGCGAAAAATGAAAATACAAAGCCAGCAGGTTAAACAACCAATTTGAAGATTTGGAGAGGAGTGGTGTTTATTTTAGATATATTTTTTTCCTTCCAAAGGCCTAACAGGCTAGATTCAATTGTAAATATTTACAGTAGGGGCCTGCTCTTAGGAAAGAGCATCGTTAAAAATAAATCTGAAGGGGGGCAAAAAACAAGCAGTAATTTGAGATTCCTACTTTTGCATTCTGGCAATGTCTCTTTTTGAAACAGGACCGCAGGAGAAGCAACAAATGGCTACCATTTGAATTACTTATCGTTCATGAGTCATTGGTTCAACTTTTAGAACATTCTAGAACAACAGTCCCTAAGCAGGGGTGAAATTCAGCAGGTTCAGACCATCCGTGGGTTCCACTTACCTTCGCTACCGTTGTGTCGGAAGTGTGCATTTTGTGCGTGCGCACCACTCCCGGATTAAAATCTTCTGCGCATGTGCAGGAGGCTTTGCGCATGCGCACAGGGTTATTTGCAATTACATTTCACTTCGGTGGACGGATTTCAAGCTGAAGGACCGGTTTGGGGGCATGTCCAGCCAGCTGTCGCTGCCTGTTCGGTGAGAGGGGGGAAATTCCCACTACCGGTTATAGCAAATCAGTCCGAACCAGCAGGAACCCATCTCTGGTTCGGAGAGGTTCTATAGAACTGGTGGCTGCGATTATGCACAGTTCAAAGAACTGGTTAATCGCAGTGACTGGCCCCATCCTGCCCCGCCCTCTCACTCCTTCTCTCCTCCTTCTCTGGCTCAGACACAGAGCAAACATGAGAAGGAGGCAAGAAGCAGCCAGATTGAATGCTAGAAGACTTGGCCAAACTTTTCTGTTGGTTCTATGGGTATGGCTTGGTGGGGTGGTGCTGTCCCACCTTGCCGGGAGTGACATCAAATTGGCCATGCCCACTCAGTCACATGACCCCCACCAAGCCATGCCCACCAAATCATGCCCACAGAACTGGTAGGGAAATGTTTTTGAATGTCATCCCTGGTTACTATCCTATCTTTTGAGTTACTCCATAAGAAAGGCAGAAAGCAATAGATCTGTATTCTCTTCCCCAAAAGTCAGTATAAAATAGGGTGTGATCCAGGCAGAGTAAATGTTTTTGTACTTCTTCAGACTGTTTCTAAAACATGTCATTGGGGAAATCCTTTGTTAGCATTACAGAAGAAGGAACAAAGTTTTGAGTTTCCCTAAGCACTTCATCCATCTGGAGTAACGGGTTTTGTATGTTTTGTGTTTGTATCTCTGTCTGTGTGTGGTAGGAGAGGGAGAACCTGGTGGAATTTGCAACACAGAATCACAATCTTCTTTAACTCCTGCCAGCCTTTCTTGGTACTGGTAGTCCTCAACATACGACCACAATTGAGACCAAAATTTCTGTTGCTAAGTGAGACATTTGTTAAGTGAGTTTTGCCCCCATTTTACGACTTTTCTTGCCACAGTTGTTAAATGAATCACTACAGTTATTAAGTTAGCAAAATGGTTGTTAAGTGAATCTGGCTTCCGCATTGACTTGGCTTGTCAGAAGGTTGCAAAAGGTGATCACATGACCCCAGGACACTGCAACATTCATAAATATGAATCAGTTGCCAAGCATCTGAATTTTTATCATGTGACCATGGAAATACTGCTATGATCATAAGTGTGAAAAATAGCCATCAGTCACTTTTTCTCCTACCATTGTAACTTCAAACGGCCACTAAATGAACTGTTGTAAATCGAGGACTACTTGTACCTAGTAGGCCGGTACAGTGCAGCAGGTTCATAGACAATCAGACAATTCTTTCTGCCACTCCTTAAACCAAATGCATGGTTGGTTCTTCAAGGCAGAGAAAAACAGAGACCACAAAGAATACTACATCTCTACTTTATTGATGGAAGCTATAATAACACAGTGTTGAAAGCCTGATTGCATTTCCCCTTATTGTAAATAGAGAGAAGGTGGGATAACATTCCTTTTCTTTCTCATGCTTTCTGGTTTTCCCAGACCAAACTCATACTTTATGAATAAATCTCCTGAGGAGGGAAGCAGTGCTCTCCCAAGGAAGGGCAATTATGCGGATTTTCCAGCTTTCTCAGTGTTGTGCTTATGCTTGGACACACACACATGGCGGCACATGCATGCACACATGCAGACACCCAGACATCCTACAAATAAGGTGGATGCTCATAATAGGTTTTGTGTCACCTTTCTCCAAAGCCTGAGATTGTACTAATGTATATATATATATAGATACATGTTGGTCATGCTAAGATAATATCACTAGATGTGTTACATTTGCACTGCAGAAGGAACACTTTGTGAAAATATAATGCTGTGTAAAAAGGATACCAAATGACAGTAGAGGAGTGACTGCTCCCTCTAGGGCCCTTTTCCTCTCACAGTGAATGACAAAATAATTTTCTTCTTGTTTTTAATAAAAATGTATACATTACATAACTGAGCCAATTATGCATCACACGGCTTATCTTGTCACAGTTCTCGCTATCCAAACAGTACATTAAAAGCCATCCTGATTGGCGTATGAGGGTGGATTTTTACCCCCTCAGTTTCTTAACTAGATCGCTTTTGAACAAGGAACATTTGATGATATAATTTCAAAGCTTTTAAGGACCTGCTGCTGACATTAAATCTTGGATAGGTAAAGCAGAACTTTTTGTCTCTTTTGACCTTCCAGCCTGAACTTACATGTCTGTACAGACAAAGACACACACACACACACACACACACACACACACACACACACACACCTACCTACCTGATATAGAGGATGGAGTAAGACCATCCAGAAAAGCCCTGGGTTGGGATAACTTCTTGAAAGTGGTACTGTGGTTTGCTCCAGAACTTTAAGATATGTGGACTTCAACTCCCAGGATTCCCTGCCCAGCTTCGCTCCGGAGTTTTAATGCACGCTGTTCTCAAGACAGGCTGAAGCATTTCTTTAGTGCGAGTCTGCAGTCTGTGCTGCCAGAAGCTTCCAGTTTTAGCTACCCCCGTGGGATTATCTCTCTGTGCCATCAGTTCTTCCCACTCAGCCACGCCCTTCTGAGACTTCTCTCTTCCCTAGGCGTTCGGCCAGTCCTTCCTGCAACCTGACATACACCTGTTCAAGCAGAACCTGTTCTATCTGGAGACTCTCAACACCAAGCAGAAACTGTACCACAAGGTGAGCACAAGGCGATTTATCCGGAAAGCCAGAGGAGGTCGATAAACCTGCAGACGACAGAAAATATCCTTCCCCACAACTTCCGTGAAATTTGCGGAGGGGTTCACCAGCGATCCCTCCAGATCGAGGGAGTCAGGTCTGTTGGCTTGGCGAGAACCTTGTACAAACGTCTTGTAATGAAAAAGTTGTCCCAAAGGTGCTTTTTCAAGAGGCAGCTGGTCTTTCTTGTTTTTCTTCGAAGACGTTTCGCTTCTAACCCAAGAAGCTTCTTCAGCTCTGACTGGATGGTGGGGAACGGAAGGATTTTTAACTCCTTGCAGACTGAGCTGGTCATTTGCATCCTTTTAGAGGGTCATTGAAGCACTTGGAGGTTTATCTGTGTCCTCAGGGTCACCTGAGTTAGTGCTCCTGGTTCCTGTAGTCTACAATTTTTTTTCTTTCAAAAGAAAAAAAACAAGAAAATCCAGTTGCCTCCTGAAAAAGCACCTTTGGGACAACCATGACCTGGTGAAATCTTACCAGTATGTCACGGTTTGGGCGAACCAGTAGTGGCCGTGACAGCTGGTTCAGAGAACCGGTAGCGCCAACAGCACGAAACTCTGCTCACCCACTCGAATACTGTAACTTTCAGGTGTTTTTACCCTCTGCGCATGCGCAAAGCCTTCTGTGCTTGCGCAGAGGGTGAAAACTCGTACCCAACGTGGACTTCCTGTGTGTGGCTCATGGACTTCCGAACCAGTAGTGAATGTAAGTAGATTTCACCACTGACCTGGATGACTGGGAATCTCTATAGACTTTGAGTCATATAGATGTTTGGGAGATGCTGGTCCAGAGAAGGTCCATCTTTAAGGTTCCACAAGAATAAGATCTGGAACAAACTCACCTTGCCAGATATTTCTAGATGTGTATTCAGAATAAAATAGTTCTATATATTATTTTTAACATGTTATTTATACATGTATCCTTTATGCAATTTTCTCTCTCTCAGAATCTCTTTCTATGGCATATTGTCCTCCTTATTTTGTCAATATGTAAGAGTGGCCATTCAAAAAGAAGCAGACATGGAGACATAAACCTATCAGTTTTCCAACCAAGAGTATAAATTTATGTGTGGGGAAAGGAATATATCTTGAAAGGCAAAGAATCTATCTATTAGTTGCATGAATAAGCCATAAAAATGCAAGTTGAGCATTCAGAAGAAATAAATATAAATTGCTGGGCATGAGACAAAAATGAATAAATTCTACATCTTCTGGATCATAGTAAGAATAGAAGTTGCTGTTATATATAACTCATTGAAAATATAAATTCAGTGCAAGAAAGCTGTTTAAAGGGGAATTTTTTGATAGGGATTCTTAATAAAGACATTGAAAAGAAAATGGCTATCTCAGGGATTAGTAAGAAAATTTATAACTATTTATCAAACTATGAATAATAATTCCTTCTCCTTTTCAACACTTGGAAAATGGGGCACTATTTTTGCTAGAAATATTTTTTGGGGGGAATCCATTGTATAGCTAAAAGTATTTAGAGATTCTCATTCATCCTGGTCATGGGTGTCCCAAAGATGCTTTTTCAGGAGGCAACTGGACTTTCTTGCTTTTTCTTTGAAGACGTTTTGCTTCTCATCCAAGAAGCTTCTTCAGCTCTGACAGGATAGCGGGGAATGAAAGGTTTTATACTCCTTGCAGACTTTAAGCTGGACAATTTGGGATGAAACACCCTTTGAATGGTGCGGGAGTAGGAATGGATTTCCAGACGGGGAAAAAATTGCAGACTACAGAAACCAGGAGCTGACCCTGAGGACACAGATAAATATCCAAGTGCTTCAACAACCCTCTAAAAGGATGCAAATGGCCAGCTGTCTGCAATGAATATAAATCCTTCCATTCCCCACTATCCTTTCAGAGCTGAAGAAGCTTCTTGGATGAGAAGTAAAATGTCTTCCAAAGAAAAAACAAGAAAATCCAGTTGCCTCCTGAAAAAAGCACCTTTGGGACAACAATGACCTGGATGACTGAGAATCTCTACAGGTTGTAAATTTATTTAATTCTGATATTTATTTACTAGAAGAGAAGCTATAATTTACTGAATGTGGAAGAAAGTGAAATTAATACAACAAGTCAGGCAGAATATCTGGGTTTGAATTGGATTGTGGTAGCGAATTAGGGTGCCAACTATTTAACTTGTTGATTTGCCTTTTCTTCTGACAGACAAAGCCCTTTTAAAGTTACAACGGCATTGAAAAAAGCGATTTAAGCTGTTTTTAACAGCTGCATAAGAAGCAGATTCAATACAGCATTCTCCAAATATGGTATAATAGTAGCTACCAAATTCAGTCAATATAGACAGGAAAAATGAAAAGTAAGTGGGTGCATTTTAATAAGATTATGGTAAGGATCCTTTTTTTTTTTTTCTAATTGTGAAACAAAATACGACATTCGAGAAATCTGAACGAGAGATTGAAAGTACAAGATTCATTCATTTCAGCAGTGAGAAAAACCTAAGATTCAGAGAGGTGTGCATCAAAGGTGGTTTTGACCAGTTTTTGGTAGCGGAAATTTTGAGTACTTTGGAGAACTGGTAAATACCACCTCCGACTGGCCCCGCCCCCATCTATTCTCTGCCTCCCGAGTCCCAGCTGATCAGGAGGAAATGGGGATTTTGCAGTAACCTTCCTCTGCCCGCCTACCAAGCCACACCCACCAAATCACGTCATGCCATACCAATCAAGCCACACCCACATAACTGATACTAAAAAAAATTGAATCCCACCACTGGTTTGCTGTGAGAAAATGCCTGTAAGGCATTTGAAAGACTTACAAATTAAAGGTCCATATTAAGTTAATATTACACATTATTTATATATTACTACATCACTAGGAGATAATGCAGATCATGTGATATATTACTGCAATTAACTATATTACCTATTATATTGTATATGAGTTATTACTATGAAAACGCAGATAAGCGTTTTAAATGCATGACAACAATTACAGCATATTATATAACATATGTATATGCATTAACTACATATGCATTTTAAGCACAAAGAACTATATTATTATAATGTATTCCGTTTCACATAGCATATCCATACATTTTAAAGACTCTTACAAATGTTATAATGCTGTCTTAGCTATTTGTGTAACTATGTTATCATGAGATAATGTCATAATTCATACATAATATGAAGTACTGTATAATATATTACATCTTTCACCATAATGCATATAAGCAATTTAAACAATATCAACTATTAAATATTGCTGTAATATATAATATGCTACCATACATATGTATAAATTACTATGAAATAATGCCTATAATTAGCACTACTGTATATTATTGTAATATATATTAGTACTGTATTTAAATATTACTATGAAATAATATGAATAGGCATTTTAAACACTTGCGATATCAAGTCTCCATTGCAATATCTGCATATTTAAATATGACTATATTAATAAGAGAGAGCGCATATACAGGAGGCATTTTAAACATGCATTCACCATTATGTAATACAATAAATAGAAATTATTTTTATGGTCCTGGGAATGGAGGAAATTCTAATGGATGCAGGCTGATCAGGCTATGCTTTGATATCTCCTGCCAGAAGAAACTATATGCTACTAAAATTCTAATTCCTATCACCTTTAACTGGGCAAAATGGTGCACCATACGACAAAAGCTTTTGAACCAAAGTATCTCAAATGGGCTAACTTACAGAATGCGTCCATAATCTAGGACTCATAACTCCCCTGCAGCTGAAATTTGGCAAATTTTATAAAACACTAGCTGATAACCCGGCATTGCCCAGGTATTTATTTATCCCAATGCCTGTCCACGATATATGCACTAAGCTGTTAGATGTTGTAGTTCTATTCTCGTATGTAATCTGCATGAAGTACATCGTGTTGGTCTCCTGGTGCAGGCAGTAATGTTTTATTCATCCTGGCCATACATTTGTCAAGAATAATCAAAGCCTTGTTGAAAATGTCCGGACCAAACAAAGTATTTTCTCATGTTGGATTTTCCCCTTTACCAGAGGGAGCCCCCTTGTGGAGTACTGTGAAGCTGTTACCATGGCAACTCCACTGTGCTGTACAGTAGAAGCCATTTTAAGGCACAACAGGCTGTATCTTAGCAGAACACGCACCCCGTGGGGTGTTAGGGGTGTCTACCCGGCACAGTATTTTTTTCCAGAGAGTAAGCCATCTGTGTACCAAGTTTGGTTGAAATTGCTTGAGGCGTTCCAGAGTTATGCTTACACACACAAACATTTACATATATATATATACGGTATATATATATATAGAGAGAGAGATTTTATGATATAAATGTTTTCCTAAAGCAGTCTACTGTATGACATAATACAAAATGTCATTAAACTTTTCCTGTGCTGATGTTTGACCATGCTATGGAGTTCAACATGGGCTATTTTCAAGGCAGATACATCTTTGAGTGTATCCCAATTTTTCCAGGGAAGGTAGTATATTAGAATTAGAATTGTTGAAGACATTGAGGAATCTGGTAAGCAATTATCTTTTTGAAACAATAGCCCAATGTAACACCGGTTGTCTAGTCTGTCCTAAATCCTGTTTTCTGAAACTGTTCTTAGGAGCCAAGTCAGAATTATCCCTCCCCCCATTCTCTTACCTTTTACATCTAGAACTTTATCTTCAAACATCTGGCTGCATATTCTCCCAGATGAATCAATTCTCCATGTCTGCCGGGGCATTCGACCCTCAGACCATAACACTACTTTGGTGCCCTTTGCAGCTGCACCAATCACCTGGAGACTCATATTGGGTGCAACCTGAAAACCAAGAACAAGTTAAGCATTTTTACCAATTCTGGTAAAAAGCACCATTATTAGTCATTTTTTTATCTTCATCAAGTAGCGTTAAATTATGAGATCTTTCCTCAACCTGATCTGGTCTAGATACATTGTAGGACAACTTCCATAATCACCAGGTATCACAGCTGTTGGATTGGTTGGCTGAGTCTAAAGGGATTATACTCCAACATATATGGACGTAATTGGCTTGTGCAAGACTTTAATGGTGGAGGACCTCAGTCAGAAGCAGAGGTGAGATTCAGCCAGTTCTCTCTGGATTGGGAAAACCAGTAGCGGCAACTGCGGGATGCTCCGCCCACCCACCCGGAAGTAATGTTCAAGCACTGCGCGCAGCGGAGGCACGTGCTCACATTTGTAAACCAGTAGGGAAGGTAAGCGAATCCCACCTCTGGTCAGAAGATTTTCAACTCATGGATGATATACCTCCATCAATGGTTGCTAATCATGATGGCCACTTATTAACTCCAGGATAAGAAGCAACTGAATTTACGTGGGGGGGGGGAGGCAGAAATATCTGGTTAACCATTCCAGGAAACAATGTTGGCTTTTGGACACTTTTGGCCTTATCCAAAAAATTTGTTTCTGACATTTCTATGGATGAATGGACAATCTTGGCAGTCTTTGGAGACATCAAGTGTGATTCTAAGTGATGGTCCAAGTGCCATTACAGAAAAATTTAAAAAAGTATAGAGAATTTCCATTCTGCTACAAGATAGTACAGGATCGCAGGTTACTACATATTGATTATTTAGAAAAAAACAGAATCTGAAGCTTGGAGAAACTGAAGTAGCCAATAGAGATGGACAAGTTGAATTGTTTTATTCACTCCGGGGTTGGGTGGAAGATTTGAGCAAGTGGGATGGAAATCTAACGAGGAGATCAAATGGAGAAAGAGTTGGAATTCTGAACTGGTACACTCCAGAGGTGGGTTCCAACTAGTTCGGACCGGTTCTACCGAGTAGGTAGTAAGCCGCTGGTGACGTCACGGAGTCAGTTCTGGTCCGTGGACACTGCCATTTTTTTTGGGAATTTTTGGGTTTTTTCTTCTTCTGCGCATGCGCAGAAGCCGAGTTTCCAGCACTGCCCATGCATTGCCATCTTGTTTTCGGCCTTTTATTGGGGGAGGGGAATTTTTTGCCATTTTTTTCTACTGCGCATGTGTGCCCACGCAGCGCGGGAGGCAGCAAACCAGCGGTGAGGTAAGTTAGAACCCACCCCTGGTACACTCCATTCTGTACCTTCATGTTGCAAGTCCCACATCTAGGATATTATTTGTCTTGTTTGTTTCTACATTATTTACCCTACTGGGTGACAAGTTCCTAGGACCTGATATAAATGTTTGGATATGTCTAGAACCAGATTGATACATTCTTGATGGCCTCAATCTCTATCTCTATCCAGATGGATGAAGGTCCTTACCTGGTTCTTCATAAGTCCGTCTTCATAGTACCAGATGCAGCTGTTCTGGTCATTGATCTCTGAAAGCAGAACTCGTCCAGCTTTCATGTCTTCGACATCATCGGGCACAGACAGGAAGGACTTCAACTCTTCATTCTTAATTCGGAAATAGATCCTTCTCTGCAAAAGGGGCAGGAGAGATGAAGGTAAAAAAATGGCACACTGTGAATTAGTTTAAATGGTCTCTGCTTGTAAACAAGTCCTGTACTGTGGAAAAACAACTCTACAGTATCGGTAACCAAGATTGGGAATGCTTACTTAGATGTTACAGTTACAGGAACACAGAGCAACAAAAACACAGGCGGAAAATTCTAGTTGCAAAGAACTATATCGGTCATAGAATTGAAAGATACCCCAAAGGTCATCTAGCCTATCTCTTGGTCCCAAGAAGAAATGCACCGTATAGAGAGAAAAACATCCTTTTTCCTTTTCAGGAGAACAGAGACCACTGTTTGACAAACATTTTTTCCCCAAAGAGCTTATTCTGTTGAGATGTTGCTCCTAATGCAGACTTGCAATCCTTTCTTAGATGTAGAACCAATATGTATTTACTAGTAGCTGGATACCCGTGCTTCGCTACGAAACTATGTGATGGGCTTGATAAATTGACAGTTAAAGCTTGAAACTTAATGAGTAGTTATGATCGGGCTTCATACATTGACGCTTAAAGCTTGAAAATTTATGTAGAATGTGTAACTCCTTAGCATCAGAGCGTGTTAATATAAGGCAGCTGGCAGTTGGAACAGAGTTATTTTCAGCTGGAGAGGGGGAGTAGAACTAACTCCTCAGAGCGTGTTAATATAATAGTATATATGAAATACTAATGATCTGATGGTTATTTTGAAAAATCCTTTCTTAGTGAGCACCTAGAAACCAAAAGGAACATATGTGCCAAGTGTCAAGTTTGTAGGCTTTACAGTTCTGGAGATTTCGTGATGAGTGAGTGGTATTTGGCTTTTACATATATAGATTTCTTAGTTCTAACATACATATACATCTCCTCTCTATTCGCTTTATTTCCTTCTAGCATCCCTCACCCTGCCCAAGTACCAAAGAGTTGATTCTGGTTGGTCACATTATTCATTCAGTTCCTCCTATCCGCCCCAGATGATCAGAAAACTGTGAGACTCACCTGCTTGATGGGATACAGGGAGCCAATATGTTGAACCCCACTGTATGTCAGCCAGTTGGTGATCTCTGTGCATTCCAAAACCCACTGACGGCCTCGGAAGTCACTGTGTTCGCACAGCACCCAGCTGCCAATCGGAATCAGCATGAAACCAACCATAGGAGGAAAAGCATTAGCAAAAAGCCCATTGATCAGTATCAGTTGTCAAATATTTTTTTTGCCCAAAAGAAGCCCAAGATACGTTCATTGTACCAAGAGAAGTGAATATTTGTAGCTCAGGGTTGAACTGTGAGGTCCTTGGTGCTCTCTGAGCTTGGTTGTTTTCTTGCAGACGTTTTATTACCCAAGTAAGTAATAGTGATTACTACCCAACTTTTCATTACCCAACTACGGAGATAATGGTTGATTACTACACAACTCAACATTGATGATGTTACCTAATTAGGTAATGAAACATCTGCAAGGAAACAAACTCAGAGAGCACCAAGGACCCCATACATTTATTCCTTATACAATCAGTCTCAAGGAGAACTACGCATTGCCTTGAAAAATGATACTATTATAGCAACTGCCCTCAATTAGTATTCTCTTGAGATATGTTGGCTTTCAAACCCTCCAGTCCTTCAGTCAGTGACAGCCAGTTTGATGTACTGGTTAAGGCACCAATGAGTCTAGCCCCACTTTAAGGCATAAATCCAGTTGGGTGACCTTAAACCAGTCAGTCTCTCTCAGCCCTAGGAAGGAGGCAATGGCAATCCACTTCCAAAATAACTTTGCAAAAAAACTCTGCAGGAACCATTCCAAGCAAGAGTCAATGCTGACTTGAAGGCACAAACCCAGAATCCTTCAGTGGCACACATGGACAACCACAGGTTGGGAAAAGTTTAGGACCAAACCCAGAACAACCAAATGAGAACAAATGCAAAATATGCACCTGAAGACACATACTAGAAGGATATGCATATAAAAAGCATTGCTCAATGGTATTAATGGCTGATACGCATACACAAGGAGGAAACAGTTTGAATAAGAATGTATATACACTACTAGTACCTGGATACCAGTGCTTGGCTACGAAACTATGTGATTGGGCTTGACAAATTGACACTTAAAGCTTGAAAATTAATGTAGAACGTGTATCTCCTTAGCATCAGAGCGTGTTAATATAAGGCAACTGGCAGTTGGAACAGAGTTCTTTTCCGGTCGGGAGGGGGAGCAGAATGTCTAAACTCCCAGTCGGCAGGCTGGATGAGTCACGCACTGGTCATACCCATGCCCGGTTTAGTAAAGGGGTAGCATCAGAGCTTGTTATAATACTGAATAAGAAATACTAATGATCCGATGGTCATTTTGAAAAATCCTTTCTTAGCGACCACCTAGAAGCCAATTGAAAATGGATTCAAAAGTTCAGATAAACGTTTTGAGCCAACTTCATAAGAAGCTGGGCTGAACTTGTGGTCTGGAAGGAGACACACTCAATGCAAAATGAAATGAGCCAACAGTCCATCCCCTCGTTTTTTTCTTTACTTACATCCCACCCTTTACTCGGACAGACAACACGTGATTATTGAACCCTTCAGCTTTCAGGCTGCGCACTTCACTATTCAACTCAATCTCTTTCCCTTCGAAACACTCCAATCCATGCAGAAAGATGGAGGGCTCAGAGAAGAACTGTAAAAAAACAACGAGGAAAAGCAAATAAGAAGATGAAAACAAGGGATGGGGGGTTATTCGGTCAAACAATAAAATGCGAGCAGCCCCTCAAAGTATGCTGTGAAGAGAGATTGGCATGCCTTTCTGAATTCAGTAAAGAATTCAAATTCTGCGAGTGGTTGCTAACTCCAGTTCAAAGAATTTCAAGAGAATGAGAATGATTTTGGAAAACAGGTCCATGTGGATGATCATAACAGGTATAAATGTTTTCAAGTGGTGGAGACTTCCCTTTGCCGAGTTGATAATCGAGATCTCTGCTTAGAAAAATGGGGAAAGGCAGAGTGATAATATAGGACAGCCGTCCCATGAGAGGCTCTTCAGAAGAACATTGGACTACAATTCCCATTGTCATTGGTATATACATGAACCAGTTACCAAGCATCCAGATGTCAATCACATGACTATGGGGATGCTGTGATGGTCATAAGCAGAGGTGGGTTCTGAATCTTCTTGCTGCCGGTTCAATCAGGGTCGCGCCTCAAGCGCGCATGCAAAGCACGCGAGAGAGCGCATGTGCGGCAGTCAAAAACTAAAACAAAACAAAAATTGGCTTCTGTGCATGTGCAGAAGCAAAATCCAAGATGGCAGCACCCATGGGACCACCAACAGAACCGGCTCCATGACGTCACCACGGAGTTACTACCTACTCTATAGAACCGGATAGAACCGGTAGGAACCCACC
>JANHFT010003927.1:35609-47763 GCA_032467955.1 Pseudoxenodon macrops
CACCCAGGGAGCCGTCGCCAAGACCGGCTCCATGACGTCACCACGAAGTTACTACCTACTCTATAGAACCGGAAAGAACTGGTAGGAACCCACCTGATGCAAAGGTGACTTTTCCACTCTGCAACTGAACTACATCAGTTTCTATCTTGCTTTTCACTGCCTTCAGTTGCTCTCCCTGCTTTGAAGAATGAGGCTCAGCTGCAAATCATGGCAACTCCAGGAAGGCTTGAGAAAATCTACTTTTTCAAGTTTCAGACAGGAGACAGTTTTGATCCCGCAAAAGGCAGCCTGTTCTGACCCAGCTCCCCAAACACGGCAAACCCTCTGAAGTGAACTCAAAGATTCCTTTATTAGGAGCGCCGGCAGCCCCGGCAAAAAGTTTCTCTCTCACTGCAGGCTAACAAATATGTCTGGCAGGGAGATGAATAGTTGTCTGCCACATTTATTCATCTCCGTCCGCTGCCTTTTATCCCCAGAGCTAGGGTGGGGCTTCATTAGCAGCAGTGGCTCTTCTGTCCCAAGGATCGGCCCATGGATTTCCACCGCTCTCCTCTCCTCTGCCTTCTGCGCATCCATCAGGCAATGGACCCAGCTGTTCCTCCTCTTCCTCATCAGCCACCACCAGACCTGAGGGCTGTTGACTCTCCATCTGAGGGCTGACGAACAGCCCAGGCTCTGCCTCAGTCTCTCTCTGTCTCTCTGTCTCTCTGTCTGTCTCTGTCTCTCTCTCTCTCTCTCTCTGTCTCTCTCTCTCTCTGTCTCTGCCTCAGTCTCTCTCTGTCTCTCTCTGTCTCTCTCTGTCTCTGTCTCTCTTTCTCTATGTCTCTCTCTTTCTCTCTCTCTCTCTCAGCTCTCACATTGCCTTGATGCTGGCCCTGACTCCCACCCCTCCTCCTCCTCCTCTGATTCAGTTGCCGGAGGGGCCAGCAGCCGACAGGCCACAACAGCAGCTTTCTATATTTTCACTGTTCCAACATCAACATTCACCCGCATGGCCAACCAACTCCCTGAAAAGAGAATGGAACTCAGTCCCTTTTACCTGCACAACCCGTTTGAGAGAACCAATACGGAATGGGGCATTATCTCTTTCGGAGTCTTCCTTGCAGTATATTCTCCAAGGGTTACTGATTTCCACGTTTCCCTCGGCCAGCACACACTTCCTCCCGTGGAATCGGGGCTTTTCATACATCAACCAGCTGGGGAGAACCAGAAAGGAACATGGTTTGTTGAGTGTCCATTGGAGCCAAGTCTTGAATTCTAGAGCTGGATTGGCTGGTGTGTGATATTGACGGAGTTGCTTGGGTGCCCCCACCCACCCACATTCCTCATGCTGCTTAAAAGGGAAATGCCTTTCCTCTGTCCTGAACAAGCATACAGATACTGATCGAAAGTATCTTACAAAACGCTTCGCTTCAACCACAAAAAAAAAAACACCACAAAAACAAATGGAGGGGGAGTAAAATTTTTAGGAGACTCTCTTATCTCTCCTGTTATTTGCCCTTCTATTCCTCCATATCTCCACAATTTAGATATAGACACCGTTTTATGCATCAGAACAGTGGCACAGAAAACAGTGTTCCTCCAGTAATTATAGTTGAGGTATGATAGCAAAGACCACTTACACTGTTTCCCCAAAAATAAGCCCTCCCCGGATAATAAGCCCAATCAGGCTTTTGAGCGCATGCACTAAAATAAGCCCTCCCCCCCAAAATATTTAAATGCATGTGCAGCCATGAGGTGATCATGTTCGCTGCCTCCTGAACCTAAAAAATAATAAGACCTCCTCAAAAATAAGGCCAAGCGCTTATTTTTTTGGGGGGGTGTCAAAAGAGAATAAGACCCTGTTTTATTTTCAGGGAAACACGGTACTTCAAAGAGCAGCTATTATGCTCATTGGGAAAAATACTTAATCAGCCCAATTTATCTGGACAGCTCATGCACAGTATATATGGGAGACTACTCTCTTTTACTGTGTTTTTCCCTCCCAGTTGCTGGTATTTAAGAAGGAGAGGCCAGCTCTTAAAGATGGACCAAATCAGGAAACTGACTCCATAGAAAGAGTATTGAGATGGGATATAGTCAGTGGTGGGATTCAAGTAATTTAACAACCGGTTCTCTGCCGTAACGATTTCTTCCAACAACCAGTTCACCAAACTGCTCAGAAAGTTAACAACCGGTTCTCCCGAAGTGGTGCGAATTGGATGAATCCCACCACTGGATATAGTAGAGATTAAAACAATTCAACACTTTCCACCTGGAAGAATGTTGATGGAATTGACAGATCTTTCTAAGATGGATACACTAACTACTTTGATTGCAGTGGAGAGGGGGAAAAATTACCCACGTTTATTGGTGATGAAACCTCTTGTGGATTTTTTGGATAATAACGAACAAAAAATGAACTTGCGATTTATATTTTGGAAGATCAGTCAAGAAAGATGACAGAAAGAACTGGATCATGATGTAACTTTAGAGAGATTAAAGTGCAACTGGGCTTATAATTGCCGTGGAGAAGAACAGAAGCCACTTTTTTTTCTTTTTCTATTTTTAACTTTTTGCTTTCTCTTCGTTTCTTTTTCCTCTTTCTTCTATATTTCATAATTAGCTTTTATTAGTTTATATTTTAATCTTTCTTTTTAAAAGGAAGTGTTTGTGTGTAGAGAGAAAGAGGAATGAGAGAGAGAGTTAGGAGAAAGAAATGAGAAAAAGAAGGGAGAAAATGAGAGAGAAACAAGAGAGAATATTCATAGAATAGAATAGAATAGAATAGAATAGAATAGAAATATGGAATGGAATAGGAAGATAATGGGAATGGGAATGAGAATTAAGAGGAGAGGAGAGGAGAGGAGAGGAGAAGAGAAGAAAGAGAAGAGAAGAGAAGAGAAGAGAAGAGAAGAGAAGAGAAGGAAGGGACCTTCTAATCCAACCCCCTGCTTAGGCAGGAAACCCTACACCATTTCAGACAAATGGTTATCCAACCTCTTCTTAAAGACTTCCAGAGAGAGAAACAAAAGAGAGGGAAAGAGACTGAGAGAAAGCGGGGAGGGGAGGAAACAGAATGTAACAAGTCTGATGGTGTGGCTGCTTAGCGTCTATTCAAAGTTACGACGGACCTCCCCAGAGCCACTTATAACCGGATTTCAAACTTCCAACAACCACGCACTGAAGCTTTTGGTCCTTTTCATACTATTTTCTTGCTGGTTTCTTTTTCTGGCCAAGGTCCTGTTTTCCGACTATGCTTACCCCAAGTCAGCCAAAGCATTACTTACCCTCCTCGGATCACCTGAATGGAGATAGTGCTTGCGAGTTCCCAAGAAGTGGCATCCGGGACATCATTCCAGATTTCTCTTTTCTGCCCTCCAAAACCTGCCTCAGAGTATAAAATGATCTGCAGGAAAGCAAGAAATGGGGGGGGGGTGTTGGAGGAAAAGGGGCCGTCTTAACTTTGTGTCTACCAAGGTTATATAATCTCTTTGCCGGATCCTGGGAAGTTCACCCTTTCCTTTTCACCATCCTACCTTGCTGGGACGCTTGTTGATCTTCAAAGAATTATGTTCCCCTTCCTGCAATTGAAAAATAGATGGGAAATGAGTAAAGATCACAGGGCAGCATTTGCAAAAGCGAAAAAATGGTGGGCATTTTCAAAAAGTCTCTGTGTCTCAAATGTACATCCAAGGAATTTTTCTTTGCAGTTGTGGAATAAGTAAACAAGTGTATACCCTGTTTCCCTGAAAATAAGCCCTCCCCCAAAAATAAGCCCTCCCCGAAACACAGTAGCAGTCATGAGGTGACCACGCTCACCGCCTCCTGCACCTCAAAAATAATCAGACGTCCCCAAAAATAAGACCAAGCGCTTATTTCAGGGGTCAAAAGAAAATAAGACACTGTCTTATTCTCGGGAAAACACGGTATTTCTTGGGAGATCGATCATATATTATTTAGCTTGTTAGTTTTATACCCAACTATTCTTTCAGGAGCTCAAAGTGCCTCATTCTGTGTCTCTCCCCACAATCACCCGCTTATTATATAGTGGGTTGGGCTGGGAAAGACGGATTAATCTCGGGGTATTTCTATGGTTGAAAAGGGACTAGGATTGAATCTCAACCCCTTAACTACAGGTAGTCCTCGATTTATGGCCACAATTGAGCCCAAATGTTCTGTTGTGGAGCGAGACATTTGTTAAGTGAGTTTTGTCCCGTTTTACTATCTTCCTTGCCATAGTTGTTAAGTGGATCACAGCAGTTGATAAGTTAATAACCTGGTTATTAAGTGAATCTGGCTTCCCTGTTAGCTTTGCTTGTCAGAAGGTCACAAAAGGGGATCACTTGACCCCGAGACACAGCGACGGTCATAAATATGAGCCAGTGAATTTTGATCACATGATCGTGGGGATGCTGCAAAGGCCGTACCTGTGAAAAATGGCCATAAGTCACATTTTCCAGTGCCGTTGTAACGTTGAACGTCCCTAAATGAACTGTTGTAAGTCGAGGACTACCTGTATTATATACCACATGTGTCTCTTGCATTGCATCCAAATATTCCTTTCCACAACATACACAGGTCTGGAGCATTGTTGGGTCATTTCTGTACATCTAATATAATATAATTGTCAACTCTGGAGCTGGCCTAACAGGGCATTTTGAGGTTCCAGGGTTGTAACAATGGAGATGAGGGTTAGGGAGGGTTGGGAAATAGTGACAGCTGGGACTTTGTAGCCAAAACAAAATAGTTTCCCTTGTGAACCAAGGACAGATGGCTGTAGAAAAGAGGAGTGATGTTGTCCAAGCAACCAGACTGAGTGTTTTGGGGAAAGGGGAAAACTTTTAGTTTTAATTGCGGGAACCTTCAGAGTCGGTTTTCACCAGAACTGTGCCAATATGATACATCCAATAAAACTATTCTACCTGCCTCGGAGTTCTGTTTGCTCTGGGTGTATTACTCGGAACCTTGACATTAAACCAACTCTGACAATGATGGCTTCAAAAGCCGAGGGAGAAGACAGTCCGTTCTCCCCGTCCTCTCCTTGGCCCCTGAAATCATGTTCTACAGGAATCGATTTTGCAAGCCAATCGTATCCAAGAACTCATCCAGTCGGTGTCCTAATCTACTGAAGTCGGTTTCACAACGCCAATAGAAAGTTCTCCGACTTAATGCACTCTTGCTTGCATAAGCAGCGTTACTCTTTCTCTGGAAGCAGAAGCGTTCTCCCAGCCCTGTATGGAAATCCAGATTGCTCAAAGGACCTGACATAAAAGCAATTGGGGGGGGATGGGAATATGTATCCAGGAAAACGAGTCGGAACCTGTGTCTTCTGCTCCATAAAGGAGGCTGTTGTGAAACTGTCAAGTTGCAATGCCCCAAGATCAAGCATTACATATCAGAAACAACTGAGTCTCTTGTTCCTCTTGTTCTCTTCACCACTGAACATCTCTTGTTTAAACATAAAGGGGGGAAAAGGGGGGAGTGAGAATTGGACAGATACAGATTAACAGAGTTGGAAGGGACCTTGTAGGTCATCTAGTCCAACCCCCGGCTCAAGATCTCACAACAATTGTAGTTTGAGGAGAGGGTTCAGCTCCCTAAAGTGGAAAATTGCCGTGTTTTCATCATGTACGCCTACTATCTCTCTGCTGCTCTCCGAGACGACCACTTTTCAATTTCTTTAATGAGCATCGCTGACTCTGTAGCCGTCCCATTGAAAGAGGGTAACTAATGGCCTTCGTTCAGGCACAGCATTCAAGTGGCTTCTCTGAGCGCTGTGCAATTGAGCAAAGTGGTGGGTTTGGTCCTGTAACCGTCCTTTTGAACTTAAGCTGGGTGCAAAAGGGTACGACGTTCTTTTTCACAGTGGAAACTAATCAAGAAGAGAAGCAACCTAGAACTCAGGAGGAATTTCCTGACAGTGAGAACAATTAATCAGTGGAACAACTTGCCTGCAGAAGTTGTGAATGCTCCAACACTGGAAGTTGTTAAGAACAGACTGGACAACCATTTGTCTGAAGTTGTGTAGGGTTTCCTGCCTAAGCAGGGGGTTGGACTAGAAGACCTCCAATGTCCCTTCCAACTCTGTTTATTCTATTCTATACATTGCAGAACTCAGGGAGAGTTCAAACAGCCCAGCTCTTGAACACACAGAGTGACAAGACATGTAGTGTGGCAGTTTGGAAGACCATTGTTATTCCAAGGGATTTAGGGACATCGTTTTGATTTCTCCTTCATAGTAGGAAAACGTCTAGGCGTTTAGAACTCATTCTGAGCTAGCCTGCTTTTTACGCTTGTTTTTGAATAAAGGAGAAGCGGGAGGGGGATTTTCAGGTAGCTGCAAGCTTTCCTTACCGTAAAAGTCTCCGACTTTCCATTCCCATCCTAAAGTCATGTGCCATCCAGTCCTTCTGCACAGAACCTAGCACTAGATACTGTGGGAACTGTCCATCTTTGGGGTATCTTTGCTGCAGTTATTAAAGAGCTCCTGGCAGCAATTTAGTTGTCACCTTGCTTGGGAATGTATCCTTTTTATGTTATGCTTTTAAATAATAATAATAAAACCCTTTTTTATTTAGTGGTGTGCTTGTTGTCCCTAGATCCCAAAAGAACCAATTGCCTGGGCACCCGATCATTGCACTGACACACTTGGCAAAACACCCACATTACAGTTGTCGTCAGCAAAGACCCAACAGGACAGTTCTCATTCAGGTTTCCTTAACCCGGGGGCTCTCCAAATGCCTTAGACTTCAACTCCCATAATCCCCAAAAGTACACAGGATAATCATGCAAGAGAAAACCCAAGACGTTAGGCAGGCACAAGCTGGAGAACAGTTACATTGAAGTCAGCTTGAGCTGGATTTCAGGATACCCAGCAACAATTTCACTCACCTGAACTTCTGATTGCGACAAGGTTTCTGCTTCCTTGGACAGAAGAATAATCTGCTTGGAACCCGCGTCCGGCGCACTGAAGTGGTGCCCAGCATGGAGTGCGGTGAGTGGCAACCCCTTATGAGCTGCATCTGGCTGATGTGCACTTAGAGCCATCTGGCTGCTGTTTTTCTGGATAACTGGACTCATTTCCTTCCTTTTCGCTGAGTTCTTGGGTTCAACCTTTTCCGGGGAGATGAACTTGCTGTAAAGAAAGCTGTTGTCCAAGCGAGAATACGGCTTGTCTTCCACAACCTTCCTGTCTACAAAGTTGGACAAGAGAGACATCCCTGAGAGGACATTGGCTCTAATTAAGTTGGGCGGATGATTCACAACAGCTCTGGGGGCAATAACGTTGGTCTTGATATCTCCCAGGCTTTGCTGCAATTTCCCAAGGAAAGGAGGCCCAAAGTCCTCCTCGGTCTTGTACTGCTGGCTTTCCCAAGAGGACGATCTCCTGCCTACGCTGCTATCCCATGGTTTCTCTTCTCTAGTGAGATAAGGGTTCTCGATCAACTCCGTGTCTTCTTCTGCCAATCCTGGCTCCTCCCCTTTGGATCCTGCTGTTCCTTCCTCCGGGTTTTCCTTGGTGAGAGCAAACAGCTGGCTTAACGCTGTCGGGAAAGAAACTTTTGACTTGGGAGCGATGTGGTTCTCATCGATAGGCGGAAGGGCGGCGTGCTTGGCAAGAGAAGAAGGGCGTGGAGTCCTCGAGAGGGATTTAGGAGGCTTCCGAAGCTCAGCAGGGTCCATGCTACGAAGGGTGTCTACAAAATGCTCCATTTCCCCCGCTGCTTCCTCAGCTTCCTGTTCTCCTGTCTGGCTGATGCTTCTTATTAAGTCACTTGGGGGTTCGGGCCATGAAAAGGAACTTAGGGTCCCAGCAGGGGAACTCTCTTGTTCCAGGGCAAATATCAGAGGGCCCTTGCCCGTAATCTGCTTTTCTTTCTCTCGTTCATCCTCCTGCGTTCCAGCTTGATGATCCCCTGGAGATGCAGCAGAGATTCCAATTTCCTCTGCGGTATCCGAGGGGCACTTATTTCTCTTCTTGGCAGATAAGCTGGCTTTCCCCACGCCTAACCAGCTGCGCTCTCGGTCTGACCCGTTTGTTATTAGGCCTCCTGCAGTGGGCATGCCTGGCTCCTGTTCAGACCTGCTTCCTGCGAACAGGTTGCTGGGCTTCTGGGAGGCAGAATTCCTGGGCAGGCTGCCGTCTCTCTGGGCTGCGCTGAATGGAACTACTCCCTCCCTGGCTATAGCAGCCTCTCTGTTTGATGTGCGATCAGGGCTCGGCGCGGGCACACCCCTTGGCCTCTGGGCATCCCTCACGTTGGCATTTTGAGAGTGAGTCATGCCATTCTCAGGCTGCGACTCTGGTGTGGAGAAGATGCGATATTTGGGGAAGGAGGAGTGGACTCTTTGCGGGGAATTGGAGTTGGGGAGATTGGTCTGGGGTGGCCAGGTTTCTTCCAACGCAGTGCTGGTGTTGGAGCTGGGAGCAAATGGTTTCTCTCGCTGGCTCTGGTTGGTGTTTCCCAATCCAGACATGACAACCTCTCGCCCGACTTGGTAAATGGTGGAGCATCCGGGCTGAGGCACAATGACTTGCTGTTGGGCTCTAAAAACAACCATGTTGTTCCCCTTGGGGCCGTACCACTGGGCCTGGGATTTGGCTACAGTGCTGGAACACATTACGTTCTGGACTGGCTTGAACACAAAGCGCTCATCAGGAAATGCAGGGTTCGGGGCAGAGGACATGTAATTTCTCCCCGTGGATCCGGAGAATGAAATAGAATTGGGAGAACTTTCCCTTAAGGGTTGAAGCGCCAAAGCACCAGGGAAGTGGTTTTCCTTCAGGGATCCAGCATCCGGCTTGGAGAAATCCCCATTTAGCATAGGGCCTTCCTTCTGGGAGACGGTCCCATTCAAGTTGTCACGAGAAAGGCCCAGATTCTGCTCTTGCGGCCCATTCATGTTTGCGGCCTGTCTCTCTTTCTGGAATCCGGCATTGCCAGGACTGTGAACAGCAGCCGGAGAGTGTGTGGCTCCAGGTGATTCAGTAACTGTGGTAATGACGCCATCTTGCATTTCTTTCTTCACCAGACACTTCGGCTTAGGGAGTCGGGAATAAACTTGAGCAAAGACAGGCCCGTGAGCAGTGAAATTTCTCTGTGGGTTGGGAGAGCAGGAACGCCCCTCCATTGCTGTGGGAGAGAAGCTTCTGGAGTTCACCAGGGAAGGGGAGACCCTGGCATCTGCTGGACATGAGGAGTGCCAGTTGTCTACCGGGGAGGACAAGAGTAGGGCCTCTGGTGGAGGAGGCAAGCAGTTGATCTCTGCCGGGGAAGGGCACCTGGCATCTGCGGAGGAGGAATACCACCCATGGTCTGGTGGAGGGGGTGGATACCTGAGGTCCAAGGAGGACGAGGAACACTTTGGAGCTGCTGGGGAAGCTGAGCTCCTGGCATTTGATGAGGGAGACTTGCTCCTGCTCTCTGCTGAGGCGAATGGCCGCCTGGTGTCCACCGTTGAAGAAGCTGTGGTGCTTCCTCCAGAATACAAACGCCTCATTTCTGCCACAGAATAGCAGGACTTGTTTCCTGCCAAGGAGGATGAGTGCTCGGTATCGTCCGGGGATGAGAAGGAGTGGTTGTCTGTTCTGGAAGAGGTATCTTTCCTCCCTACTACTGGAGAACGTGAATGGGCGCTACCTTTCGGCAAAGGGGGCACATTTGTTGGCTTGGCCTTGAGTGGGGGAGGGAGCTGTGGTTTTGCTGCTGGGGGAGGAGGATGCCTCTTCTCTGCCGGAGACTGAGACCTCCGGTTTTCTGCCGTTGGCCCAGAAGGACACCGAGAATCAGGAGAACAGGAGCGTTTGGCCTCCTCCGAGAAAGTGGATTTCCTTCTGGCCGTTGGAGAAAACGACTGCTTGGCATTTGCTGGAGAAAGGCATCGCTTGGCATTCACAGAGGACACGACGGACGGTAAGGAATTCCTGAAACCGCTGGAGTTAGAAGCGTGGGCACCTTCTGGGGGTGACATTAAGCGCCTGGTAGGTAAGGGAGAACGGGAGGGCCTAGTTTCAGCGGAAGGAGCTGGGCCAGTGGCGTCCATCCCCACAAGTCCTTTCTCCCAGGCCTCAAGCAGCTTGGACACTTTAGAGGGGCTGCTGGCTTTGGCGCCTCCTGCCTCCTCCCTGTGGGAGGCTGCCGACACTTTGCCAAAGGGCATCTTCTTGACAGGGTCAGAGGGGGTTTTCTTGCATCGTAGCGAAGGGCTTGAACTTCCTGGCTTGTTTTGGTTGGAACGTGCCTTGCCGGCAGTTTTCTCCATGTTGGAATTAGGACAAGGCAGGTTTTTTTCAGTGTCAGCTCCACTTTGAGGCTGCAGCTGCTCGTGGCTGCCTTCCCGAGGGGTCCCTCTGGTTTTGCTGGAGTTGGAGTGGGGGAAGGGAGGGGTGGGATAGGGTGGGAGAAAAGGAAAGCGAAAGATTAGGCCTGGGTCCCCATCCAGCTTGCCCCCAAACAGATTATTGCATGTCATTTTCCTTGGAACCTGATCATAATAGAATCCCTTATGTCACCAGGCTTGAAATTTTGGGCTTAGACAACTTAGAACTACGCCGCCTTCGGTCTGACATAAGCATAGTACATAAAATTATCTGCTACATTATCTGCAGATACAATTATCTGCTACATTGACCTACCAGTCAATGACTACTTCAGCTTCAACCACAGCAACACACGAGCACAGAATAGACACAAATTTATGGTAAACTGCTCCAAACTCAATTGCATAAAATACGAGTTCAGCAACTGAGCGGTCAATGCCTGGAATGCACTACCTGACTCTGTGGTTTCTTCCCCAAACCCCCAAAACTTTTACCTTAAACTGTCTACCCTGGACATCACCCCATTCCTAGAAGGTCCGTAAAGGGAGCGTGCACAAGTGCATCAATGTGCCTACCGTCCCGGTCCTACTGTCCCCATGTCTGCTGCAAAATGAAGCAAAACTCACTTAAACAACTTGCCTTGCTTAGCAATGGAAATTTTGGGCTCGATTGTGGTTGTAAGTGGAGGACTACCTTGTACAGCAACGAAATAAAAGAAGGTGCTTTTCCTTCTGAAGGAGCGGACAGTCTGAAACAGAGGGAAAGAAGTATAGGTAGTCCTCGACTTACAACAGTTCATTTAGTGACCATTCGAAGCTACAAACAGTACTGGAAAAAAGGGACTTATGGTTATTTTTTTCACACTTATGACCATTGTAGCATCCCCATGGTCAGGGGAATAACATTAGTATGCTTCGCAGCTGATTCATATTTATGACGGTTGCAGTGTCCCAGAGTCACATGATCTCCTTTGGCGAGCTTCTGACAAGCAAAGTCAGTGGGGAAACGAGATTCACTTAACAACCGTGTTACTAACTGAACAACTGCAGTGATTCACTTAATAAACGTGGCAAAAAAATAGTAAAATGTGGCAAATTTCTCACTTAACAACATGAATTTTGGGTTCAATTGTGGCCATAAGTTGAGGACTACCCAGTAAGACAAAGTCCAGGGTAAAAACGAAAAGGTGCAAGAGTTTGACATGCTGGTCAGAAAAAGGAGAAGAAATTTCAGCAAGAGGGCACTTATGGTAGACCAGGCTTAAGAAAGAAACTATGATGCATATAAGTAATAGTATAGAGTAAAAGGTAAGAGTAATAAAGTATAGTATATTGAATGTTAATAGCATATAGTATAAACATTGTTGTAGTAATAGTGTAATTGTAAGCCATCCGAAACCATTTGGTTGAGAGATGGATAGCCATAGAAATTAAGTAAATAAATAAAATAAATAGTAATTGCATAATAATAGCATAGTAATTACCGCATAATAGTATTTATTTATTTAAGAAAATGTATATGGTGGCTTACAATGATAAAGTTACAGTATCATATCATACCAGGGGTGGGTTGTGAATATTTTTGCTGCCGGTTCGCTCAAGCATTGACACGCACGCACGCACCCGCATGCAGCAATCAAAAAACCCAAGATGGCAATGCCAGAGGTGGGTTCCTACCGGTTCAGACTGGTTCTATAGAGTAGGTAGTAAACCGCTAGTGACGTCACGGAGCTGGTTGTGGTCCGTGAATGCCGCAATCTTTTTTTTTTTTTTGGAAAAAAAACTTTTTTAAAAAAAAATCCATTTTTTTTCCTTCTGCACATGTGCAGAAGAGGTTTCTGGCACTGCGCAT
>JANHFT010003927.1:85269-96299 GCA_032467955.1 Pseudoxenodon macrops
ATATTACTGAACAGGAATAAAGTTTTATTGTTCTGAGGAAAGCTTGTTTATTTATTTATTTAATTTCTATACCTGTCATTCTCTTTTGCCCCCCCCCCCAAGAATTTCAGTAGTTTATTAGAATATAAAATACAAATGAAAAATGAAAATAGTGGGAAAGTAGAGGCAGGAAAAGGGGAAGAGAGGAAAGTGGAAAGGAAAAAGGGAGGGGGGAGAAAAGGAAAACTCTTTTTAGCATAGTAGAAAAAGATATAGTTTTTACTTTTACATAGTACTATATAGTAGGCATTTCTACAACGACAAACTTATTTCATCAGCAAGGCCAAACTTTATATCAATTAATTAAATGAAATTTGTATTCCACCTTTGAAAAGCCCAAGGCAGCATATGTGCTACTCACATTCATGCATATAGGTGTGTGTGTGTGTGTGTGTGTGTGTGTGTGTGTAAACTGAGCTATTGCCATCTTTCTGATCTATTCATCATTCTAAGTGTATAAAATTATATATATTAATTTACTCATATCCTCTTAAAATGATCAGAAAGATGGCAATAGCTCGGTCCTTATCTCAGGTTAAAGTATAATGTGGTTCGTTTGGATTTGATTGTGTGAATCCAGTCATTATACCTTCCTTTGCAAATAAGCTGAAAACAAGTCGTAGTTCTGTACAATTTATTAACTTGAATTGCTCACAAAACATTGGATCTGATATTTAACTTTCATCACCATAAACAGGTTTCTCAAAATAGGATTTTATGTAGAATGATTGCTCAGATCTTGATCTGCCTTTGTTCTATTGTTTCTCTTTATTTTAAAATTCTAACAAGCTATTACGGAAACATAGATTCAACCATATTCCGTTTTAATGCAATGTGCAAATCCAAATAACTGTGCTTAGTAAGCAAATCATGTTATACAAACTATGTCAGCCTTATTTAAGAGACTGGGCTATCAAAGCCAGGAGATCTCACCATAGCCACAAAAGACATACTATTGTATCATAACTCAAAAATCAAACAGTATTTTCCAGAAAACAAGCCCATTTCACAAAACCAAAGCTTTAATTGGACTTTATCACCTAGATTGTACTAGTTCTTCAGTTCCAAGGCAATAATTTTTAAGACTTGTGGTCAAGAACTCTACAGCCATCTCTATCTCACCATCTCTCCACCCAATGTTTGGGGAAATGACAGCTATCTAGAAACCTGCCCATCCCCAATAACATTTAAGACAGTCACACAGTCCAGATGTAAACCCAGAAAGTAACTATTTATGGGTGAGTTGTCTATCATAGGACTGATCAACCAATTAAGAACATCCCAAACATTGCTTTTAGACGTAGATCCTGCAATTGCTACAGGGTGCAAAGTATTTTACAACCGCATGGGATGCCAATGTTAGTCATTAAGAGCAAAAGATGTGAAATGCTAATGTCATCAAGCAAATAACCAAGTTAGCTTCCTGCGTTTCTGAAAATGAACTAAAGTTTTTCTAGTTCCTAGAAGACGCTATCACAATTATTATTTTTTAAACAAACAAACCAGGGCCTTATAATATAAAATAATATGACTGGAGGTCCATCTGGTCCTCTTCTGATACAATTTAAGATTCGACCTAAATATTTCAGATTTTTAAGAATTTGTTAATGGTTTCAAATGGTTTAAATTAATGGTTTAAAAATTCAAGTCACAAATCGGACAAAAACTGTTGTAGATGTTAAATTGAATTTTATTTGGCAAATTACTATTCCCTCCTTCGGGTATACAATTTTATGCTACAGGAGAAATTTTTATCTATATTAAACGAGGTCAGAAGGAAATAAAATGTAAGAGGCAGACAGGGCTAATCCTTCCATCTTCTTGCAGATCAGTGGAGCAGGGTTATTTTATAGAGACGTTCATTCGTGTGAAACACCATTGTAGTAAAAATGAATAAATAATAGGCTGAACAGATCTGATGTGGCATTTTTCCATCTATCAGATCAAAACAAGGCATTCTGTGACAGAGCAAGTTTTAGTTTTTACTAAAGTCTGTATCCATTATCTTGTTGAACTGTAGGTAGATTTAAGATAGCAGGACAAATATCTGACATTGTTAGTTCCCCTTTCATTGGGGGAATTCACAGAATTCAAGGTGACACAGACATTCTTGCATAGTTAAAGAAATTCACATAGTAACTTTGTTCACCAGATTGAAAAGACTTTACACGCATACACATACTGACATAGAAGTAACCTTCATTAAATCTACAATTGCAGCCTAAGCTAGGTTCACACAAGTAAACTAAATTAAGCTTTGTGAGGTCCCTGGTGCTCTCAAAAGTTTGGTTATTTTCTTGCAGACATTTCATTATCCAACTTGGTAACATCATCAGTGCTAAAAGGGAGTGTGGTTTACTCAAAGCAAACTCAGCAAACTCAAGAGGAGCAACAAGGACCTCAACAATGCAACCCTGAGCTACAAATATTATTTTCTATTAAATCAAGTGTTTCCCAGATGGAATGTACACCCATGTATATACACCAAAGGATCAGATCAAGTAGAGAGGTGGCTCTTGTCTCATTGTTAAACAATATGCACCAGTGATTTTAGCTATGGGAAATCTTTGTGATGGAAAAATCTGACTAGTCCGTTGCAGCATGTAACTCTGTAGCCATGATTTGGTTCAAGGAGAGTAGAGTTACTACTCCATGTTTCACAGGGAGTCATGTACACTTATTATATATGGCAGTTAAGGCTAGAAGTTGCAGTAGGAATGATAGTTCAAAGAGAATGATTGGTTCTCAAAGATTCTACAGCACCTTTCCTCCTCTTTGAAATGACTGAAAAGCAGCACAATATGTTAGGGCTGGCTCCTGAACCATTTAGGGCAGGGGTCGGCAACCTTAAACACTCAAAGAGCCACAAAGGTCCTAACCTGAAGCCGCCTGTTCAATTCTAGAGCCGACCAGAAGTCCGGTTCCCCCACCATAGAGTCTCCTCCTAACACGGTGTGCTTTTTCCTCTACTAGTCCTAACCGAAAGCCTTATCAATTATGGAGCTGACCGGAAAACCCGCCCCTTGCCATAGAGAGTCTTCTCCTGGCATGTCCTGCTTCCTCCCCTCCCCCCAACCAGCAGCTCCTCTCAAAATTGTGGTACCGACTGCCGACAGGGAGCCGCAGCAGAGGGATGAAAGAGCCACATGCGGCTCCAGAGCCACAGGTTGCTGACCGCTGATTTAGGGGGGTTTAACCAGGTTTAGAACTAATAAGGAGCCAAGAAATTCCTTTTAAAATTTGTATAATATATGCCCACATCTGAAAAATGCCAATCCAGATTTTGACAGCCATGTTTTGTTGCACACAAGTTTCATTCAAGGATAGTTCTATTTATAGGATATGCTATAATGCATAAAGACCAACAGACTGGAAGATACCGATTGTAAACATAGCAGGAAAACACTTCAGAGGAATCAGCATAGGAATCTACCCTAGTTTAATGATGCTTCCATTCCTCCTCTGGGAAACTCTGGGAAAGAAGCATATTTAAATATATGTATATTTTCATTGTATTGTATTTTGAGTGTGTGTGTGTGTGTGTGTTATTTTATTTATCTTTTGGACTATTGTTACCCAATCTGAACAAAAAGACAAGATACTGTAGATTTCAGCTTAACGTTATCAGCAAGCAAGAATTGTTCAGTATGAAATTACTATTGAGCTGGTGATATTTTCTTCCTAGAGGTTTTTCAAGCAGAGTTTGGGATTATGCTGTAAAATTCCAATAACTTGAGGTACAATGATTTCAACTCCCAGAATTCTCCAAACCGCTATTACTGAGCATTCTGGGAGATGACGCCTATAGATCTGGAGGTTCTGGTGGGAGAAGTTGACTGGACCAGATTGACTGGGCCTACTCCCAAACTCTTTACTTGCGGTGCCTGGTTTTCAAAGTAACCACAACAACAGTGCCTTAATCCAGCACGGTGCTCTTAGCTATTTTTCAAGTGTTCTCCCCCACCAATATTTAGCCAGCATCCAAGCATTCCCTTGCACTTCCTAAACTACTTTCTGCATATCCCTGCTCCACCTAGCTGAATGAAAAGGAACGAAGCCTTAAAGAAAGCAAGAATCAGTCTCAATAAATTAATAACTGTGTTCCTTTAACTTGGGACTGTCCAGATGGAACTGCAACTCCAATCATCCCCAGCTAAAAAAGAAAGGCATCGATTTTGACAGGGCTGGGTGAGAAGGCTGCATTTTAGATGCCCCCTATTAATTTAAACTAGCCAGTTCTACGTTTCTTAAATATCGAATTCTGTGGCATCTACCGACAATTCATTTCTGATTTTAGGGTTTCTTGTAGGATTGGTCAAACTTTTTGCTCTTTTGAACTGGAAGCAGTTCCAGATCAAGAAAAGAGGAATAAGGGGGAAAAAACCAGGCAACTTAAATGTCTCCAAGGCAAATCCATCCTCAAATGAATTCTTCCCAAGTAAGACGGTGGCCTTTCCCAGGAATTTAGCAATCCCAGAGAGAGAAGCGGCTTGCAGACAATGGCCTGATTATCTCAGCATTTTCTCCCCGCAGTGCCCTTTCAAAAAAAAGGTGCCGCCTGGCTCCACTTGCCCTTAAGGGACCTGAGCGCACACATTCACCCTGGAGGCAAATGATGGCCAGCAAAGAAGACCTTTCTCTCCGATTGACTGCCTCTTTTTCATCCGATGTGTAGCTTCATTCCTAATGCAGGATGTTTAACTTGTGGGTGCCTCAGTCCGTCCTTTAAAGAAGTCCTAGAATGGTGGGGCCTAATGATTAAAGCAGCTTGCCTGTCCAGTTCGTCATCATTCTTGAGGTGCTGGACTCACAACACCAATCAGCCAGAACATGCAGAGAGGTTCCATAAGGGGTGGGAGATTTAAAGAGTTTTAAATTCAGGAATTTGGACCAGAGACAATTGAGTTGAAATCTTAAATTGGACTCCGTGGGGATTTGAATTCGAAGTCTCTACTGTTAGATTGCACACAGCATACCAACTGTTTAAAACTGTAACCATGGCTAGGTTTTCACGGGGAGGGACTAGTGTCTTATGTCTACTTTATTTAGTTTATGACTTGGTGTTATCATGGGTATCCCCACCCCCTCAAAAAAAAGGCTGAATCTGGTAACAAAAATAATAGTGATGGGTGAAGGTTGTCCTTGGGTCATCAAAAGCCAACTACCATAACTTACCCTAACTTATTTCACAGTATTGTTATGAAAATTTAAAGGTGTTATATAGGGGGATTATCTCTGGGCTGCTAGATCGAAGTTAAAATGCTGTGGAACAGTGTTTCTCAACCTCATCCGTTTTAAAATATCTGAATTTCAACTCCCAGAATTCCCCAGCCAGTTCCCAGAATTCTGGGAATTGAAGCCCACAGATCTTAAGGTTTTGAGATAGAGAAACATTGCTAGATACTCTCTTTTAAAGCAAAGCATTTTCCTCTCTCACTTCCCCTTGCCTCCAACTCTTTCCAATTCCCCATTTCCTTCCCGAACATTATTCCATATATACTGCTCATTCTTAGTCCTGACTGTTATTTTGGAAAGGAAGGTTATCTCTCCTGATTTTCCCCCCCACCCAAAATATTGTTTGTATTTTAGCAAAGGGTAGGCTGTATGCATTCAGACACCACTGTGTAGCAGTTGGAGGACTAGGATAGAGGAAACTTAGGTACAAGTTATTCTCAGCCACAGAAATGAATTGGGCCAATCACTCTCATTCAGCCCAACCTACCTCACAAGATTGTTGTTCTGGGGATTAAATAAAGGGAGGATCCCATATAAGCTTCCTTGAGCTCAAGAAAATATAAGATATATATTTTTATTCATTTATTAAATAGCCTATAAGCAAATACATTATAGTATTCCAAGTTTATTTAACTGTGGTATGTTGAATATATACAATAACTAGATTCACACACTCAGCCAACAAAACCCCTACCTACTGGTTTAGCCTGACATGTTGAGTAAAGCAGAATTAAGTTCCTGTATAATGTTCATCCAGGTTTTGTAATTCTAATAAACCATATCTTGAATCCTGCAAATCTGACTATAGTTGGAAGAAAGGAGACCCTCAAGACAAGCTGACTGAGATAACTGTCCTTTACTTGATTGAAACATGAGAGTCGGACAGGATGTGCGAAATGGACTATACTTGTCCCACCTGATTGGTTTGGCGCTGTCAAAATTAATGTGCAAAAGCGGATTCATGCAGGCAGGAGGGGTTTCTCTGTGTTTTCAGTTTTGGTGATTTGAGTGATTCCCAATGTAAATACATTTGTACATTCACTCATAAAAGAAAAAAGAAACCCCTGCATGATTTTCATCCCTTTCTCAATTCATAAGAGGAATGAGCACACACACAAAATTAATGTCTTGATTAGATCTACTAAGTTGGGAGAGCAAACGTGCACACCCTCCGGATCAGATCAATTTCTTCAGTGCAACAACAGGGCCTTTCCAGTTCCAGCAATTCCACCCCCACACACATTGCTAATTGCTTGAATTAGGCGTTGGGGGAAGGGGGGAAATCACTGCCTGAGGCTGTTATCTCTTTGCTCCTGAGCCTCATGGATCCATTGACCAGCAATATATATATATATATTGCAAGCAAAAAATATCCTCCCCAAAAAAACAGAAACTCTAAAACAACCATCAACACTTCACCAACTGTTAACCAAACACCAAGTAAACCAGATTTAGCAGGAATGCAAACCCACACGAAGCAAAATGGCTGCCCCCAGCATAATGGAAGAAGCTCTGAGGATTATCTAGATGGGGCCTTTCCCATACATGACCATTGGATGTTATCTGTTCAGATTGCAAAGCCAGGTGAGAGGGGAAAAAACTAAACAGAAGACAAGTCAGTCAATCTGTTCTCCAGTTTTGCAGAAATTGTTGATTGCTTTGTTATCACATGAGTCAACTGGGAGCAGGATGGTTGGAGTGGGGGGGGGAGGGAGAGAGAGAGATGGAAACTAACCCCCTGCTGGGACAGGCTATTCAAAGCTGGTTCCTGTAATAAAGTGATTTAATAGATCTAAAGAGGCCAATTCCCTTCTTTCTTCCACAGTTACTTCCTGTGGGTTATCATTCACATATGTAAATGACCAGAAGAGGGTTATCTCTGACCCTCATGCAATTAAAAGAAATCCCCCATCTGGTTTTTTGAGGACACAACAGCATAGATAAAGAAGCCAGATTTGTGTTCTTTTCCTGTGATGGTTTCCGAACAGGGGTCATCTGTTAACTCATGTCCAGTTCTCATTTCTGGCCCATCAATGCCTTCCTGCACCATGCAATATGGGCAAACAATTTGGGAAGCAACAAACATAAAATAGTGACATATTAAAATGCATTTGACGTGGCAGTTTAGAGGTCAAAGCACTTCAGTATCTTTCTCTTTAGTACATCTAGGAATGTATTTGAGCTGGAATTTCTCGATCCCAAGGACATATAAATGCTCCAATGTAGTGACTCCATTCAGCAGTCTGCCAAATATCATAGGCCATAGTTAAAGCAATGTCTGAAATGAAGTTCTTCTTAAGTCACCTAGTGATAATCTGAAGAGATATAAAGCTCCCTTTTGCTATTCATTACCCATTGCTTAACAAAGCTAATTAATTATACAGAATATCTGGGCTCTTTAAAAAATTCAGATGACCAATAGGTGGCAGCACAGAATATGCTCTCCTTTGCTGCCATCTAATGGTCATTTGGATTTTTGTAGCCTAGTTGATAAATTTGCCTTGGAGTTCAGTGCTTTCTGCAGATCATTATGTCTAGAGAACTAATACCATCCAGTAGAATACCACGATTTTAAGTTATAACGCACATAAAGAGGTGTTTGAATTATGGCATTCTGTCAGAAAACATCTGCATAAAATGATGCTGAGCTTTCAGAATTAAATTTAGACCTACCTGTTTGTCCAAGCTGACTAAGCTTATACTACGTCATATTTTAGATTTGTTCTGCTAGTGTTGTCATGAATGATGTTACAGCTTTTAACTTTTGTGATTTTGTGTGTATTAGATTTTGATAAATTCATATGGTTTTATAAGTTTTATTCTCTCCTGGTTTGGGTATTAGTTTTAACGAAAATTAGGTTTAAAAGTATTATAATTAAAACTATAATTGCGCCTCATTTCCCCCCCCCCCATCAGCACAGGAAAATTGGAGGAAGACTAGTATGACATGCCCTCTAAAGTTCTATATTTGCAATTGTTGAATAGCACTTGAGAAAACTGATATATGTCAACCAAGATGCCACCACTCAAAGACCAGATTTAAGATGGTAATATTTAAAAAAAAACTCAGAAGAAAAAGCTTTTGGTCATTTGCTCTCAACCAAAGCACAAACTGAAAACAGAGCAAGAACCAATGTTGCTCTGAAGTTGCATTATTTCCTTGTGTTGGCTAAGGAAAAAAGAATCACTTTCGATCAATGATACGTTTTCTTCTACTGGTACAGGATATCCACAATTACAGTTCATAACCGTTTCCAACCATTTCCTTCCAAAGCCTGCCCATGTCAGCAATGTATCAAGAGAGTAATGACAATGCTATCAATCGCCAGTGTGGACTGCCCGAGATTAATGTCTAGTCCAACAAGCTACAGAATGCTTATTCTCAAGACTTTATGGATTTCCCCATCAGAAACAAAGGCAATCCCATCGTCTCCAACACCAGCCATTTCTATCTCCTTTTTCAGATGCTTCTTCCTGCATCTTGATATAGAATTAATGCCAGGGGATCTGGAAATCTCTGTAAAGAGATACTTATTTATTGGACCAGGTCAAAAAAAAAAAAAGAGTCTGCAAACTGATGTTAGAAATAATTTGCTCTACTGTTCTAAAACTGGAGATATCCATGATCAACTGTGAAGCTCACTTGGTGATGATGGAGATATAATAAGCTAACTTACGTTTCCTTATGGAGTGATTGAAAATATATCGCCCTAGAAGTATGGGTTATGAATGGGAAATTCAAATGGCACTTTATACTAAAAAAAATACTTTGTTCAACATTGTTTAAATCGGCTGGAACTTCCCAGGAAATCTTAAACATAGCATCCTCCGGCCATTTGTGTACGAATTTCCATCACCTAAAGCAGAGATGTGTAACTTTTGTCAACTTGAGGGGAAAATAAAGCAATTCCCTCTGTTTTTACTGCCTATCTCACAGCACCTGCCACCAAAGGCAAAAAAAGCTTTAGATTTTTTTTTCATACCTCAAGGGATGCAACTTCTCTGGGCCAATAGTCATAGTTGATTTTTGGCAACATGCTAGGGCTGATTTTGATAATGATGTGTACAATAATATGCTAGAGGCATCTCTTCAAAAAGTAAAGAGGTCAAATGCTAAATAACGCCCTCGCATTTCATGGTTTTCCTTTCTGTCACACTAAAATTTGGTAGTCAGTTTTGGGGGAGAAACATTCAAAGCTTTTTAAAGACCTTTTGTGGCCCTGGGATCTAAGATTGTGACTCTTCATCCCAAAGAAAGGCTGGCCCCTTATATCTGTAATCAGTATTCATCAGATGTATCACCTGAGTTCTACCTGTCCTTATAATCATTATGCCACAAACTTGTGAAATCCAAAATACTAGGCACTTAAATAAAAGAATGCATAACACAGTCCTAAGAAGCTCCCCAAGATTTTGACAGCGCAGTAGAACACCGTGTCCTGAAACTCTGGCTACAAAAGCATGTCTGGATATTAAAGAATATAGAAACAAGGAAGATTTAAGAAGAATCAGAATCTACAGAGGGGCCATTCTTTTATCAGGGCCAACAAAAAAAGATACAATAGGATATTAAGCTTTTAAGATCTCCAGAATTCTTCCAGGCAATTCTTCCAACAACAACAAAATGGGGAAAGGAAGAAGGGTGAAAGAATTAAAAAAACATTCAGCCTGGAGTTTTGCAGATTAACATCATTCTTAAAAAGGGAAATAGTAGTTTGATGTTAAGGGTTTCCTTACCCTCCTGTGCCCCAAACATGCATATTTCAAACAAATTATAAACAGTTGTGTTCGTTTTTCTTTAATAGGTGGGAGTATAGCAAAATCATTACAAAAATATCCAGAATCCTTCACAAATTTTTGTACCAGACTATTATTAGTGCTTGAAATCAGATGCAAAACCAATCCAAAATGTTTGTTTTGCCTTCCAAGTGATGGGGATAGGTTTCAAAAAATCTCCCAAAGCTCTAAATTTCGGCCACATTCCAAGCAACAGGCAAGGTGGTTAAAACAAAGCCAATGTCCCTCCATGCATTTCTCTCCAAAGAAAACAGGGGAATCAGCATTCCAGGTTTATTCCCTTCAGGCTTTTCCATCAACTCACCTAGGCCTTTACCTAGGGAAATCATTCCCAGAGAAGGGGTGGAGGGTCAATAAAACACAGAAATCAGGAATTGCATCCATTCATTTGGTAAATTTATGGTGTGTGCCTGGGTGTGAATGAAACTTCATGGAAACTCCTAAGAATTATCCAAAGCAGCTATGTGTGTTAATATGTTTCTGTGTGTATGTATGTATGAATTCTACATGGGTCAACCAACTTAATCTAAGAATTGAAAGTAAGTGGTTTGGAGTTCCCATCTACCTCTCTTGTTCCATAATGAATAGATTATAAAATACAGTTCATATAAAAAAAAGGCCACTGTACACTGGAGATGGCATTTAATTTCGTTGTACCATGTGCAATGACAATAAAATCAACTAAACTAAAAAGCCAGCAAATGTGAATCATGAAATACTTTATGCACACAAACTTGCATTCAAAACCCCACAGCCTTATCAAACCCACACTCATCATTCCTGTGTTTTCCCTCCCAAAAAAGCCATATCAACTAGCACCATTGAAAATGCAATCCTATATGCATCCCTCAAAGCAAAGTGCTTTCAACTTAGCAAGGTAACTACCATGTTTCCCTGAAAATAAGACAGGGTCTTATTTTCTTTTGACCCCCGAAATAAGTGCTTGGCCTTATTTTTGG
>JANHFT010003928.1:42015-63357 GCA_032467955.1 Pseudoxenodon macrops
AAGATGGCGGCATCCACGGACCAGAACTGGCTTCGTGACATCACCAGTGGCCTACTACCTACTCGGTAGAACCGGTCCGAAGTGGTAGGAACCCACCTCTGCCTCCTACGCTCACCAAGCCATGCCCACAGAACCAGTAGTAAATTTTTTTGAATCCCATCACTGATACATGCATATATCATTTGTAGTTGCTTTGGAATTTAGAACAATATTAAATTTGTTGGAAGTATGGGCCTGTGTCTACTTCGTACCGTCTCCTAGCCTTAGAACCGGTCCAAACTGGTAGGAACCCACCTCTGGTGCGGAGTAGTTGTGGCAAAAGAGAAGGCTATTTAGTATATCTGCCCCGGCATATAGACCAATGCTGCTTTTTTTCTAATTGTTTAAATATTGAGATGGGGTTATAGAAATTAATATATACCAAAATATGAAAAGAACAGTTGTGAGTCTAGTGGGCTGAGGGGGGTCAAATAGATGAGAATCAAAAAATAAAGCAAGAACTGTTTCGATTACTGATTCCAGACTGAAATGGTAACATTTCTATAGCTGTCCAAAACTATTAGAATAGTAGCACAAACGCAGACTGTCCTTTTTTTTTCTACCAATGTTTTGATCATGCATTTTAAAAAGATTAAATACACAAACACACACACACCCCAAACAAACAAATATCTTGGTTATCTTTGGAATACTCTCATAAAGAAAGTACAACCAGATGAAACATCCAGCTCCAGTTCTGCTAGAAGAAATTCTCATGGGGATAATGGAGAAAACTAAACAGTGTTCTGCCCATTATTGTGCAATAAAAAAAAATTTCTACAACAATAGATCTGAGACGCTGCCAAATGGCCACAAACTTCAGTAGCAGATTCTCCAAATCCTCTATATTCCCTGAACGGCCACAAGTCATGCTTCAGATGTAGCTTCTCCATGTATCAAAATAGAAATAAAGTTTATCAGGCATAGAAACCCACAATTTTGACTTAATGAATGCTTTCCCATAAAATGAAGTTTTACTCTGGCCTACAAAGCAAATAGAATATCTCTAGGTAATGATGTGATTTAAGAGGGGGGGGAACCATAGAAGCCTCTGGCCCTGGAAATGGAGGCTAGATACCAAAACGGACATGAAAGGATTAAAAAAAAAACCCCGGCTTTTGAGACCACAGGGGCCCCGGGGCAAGCTTAGAGGTGAATTGAAACTATAAATATGCAAGATATCAGGGCAAAAAAAGAAAGATAACTAGCAACTGAGCTCTAGAAGCAGTTCCAGAATTTAACCCAGAGTATATCTGCGAAGCCTTGGCTTTGATGGGGCAGGAGCAATTGTTTCACCTTAAGAAAAGGAAAATCGTGAAAGAGGCATCGAACTACTTGGGTGGATTAAATCAGATTTACTGAGTCATACAAAAGTCCTGCCATGGCGTGAAAAGTCAGGATCAGCGAGCAAGCACAAAATATTATGAGGCGTTTCAGGCAAAGCCCTGATCCGATCTTAAGGATGGGCATGCTTTCAGAATTGGGATTGTTTTCCCTACCACCATGGCTCTTGATCGATCAGTTTACAGATACACTCTCTAATTATCTGGTGGGTGATGATCTTGGCAGTAAAAGCAAACATTTGCATTTATCACGAATTTTCTGTTGATTGAAGTTTCTTCAGTCTAATCAATCAAAGAGCTGGATAAACAAATAGGTTCTCACTCTTCTGCAGTCCTTCGGACCATTATTTTCCTTTCAAACAGGCTCCTAAACCTTTGGCTCTGCTGTTTTGTTTCTTTTTACTGGAATAAAATAGATTTTTTTTAACTCTGTCAAACAATCCCAACAGAAAATACTAGGCACACGTATTCATCAGCAGAGGACCGGCACTACATCTGCGCAATATTTAACATGTTTCACAAGTATACGACATATTCAGAAGCAAAGAAAGAGGCACATAGCCCTAAAATAACATTGATTAGCACTGGTGAAACCTCAGAATAGAGGGCCGAGTTGTGATTCTAAAACCTGGACAGCAGGAGAAGCTGCTGTCATCCTTGAAAGCATTAAGCAAGTCAAAAGTTTTAAGCAAAAACTACCTAGTATGGAAGATTTATGGAAGCAACTAAAAATAGCCGACATCTTTTCTCTTCAGATTCTTCTTTTTCCTCTTTGCTCAGTAACTTTTAATACAGCGTGACGTGTGACGTTATCTAAATCTGCAGCCAGCAAATGGTCAAAAAAAAAAAGTTTGTGCAATGGCATCGTGCCATTGTAGTGGAAAGAGAGGCACTTGACTAGAGTTATTGGGAGCAGTCAAGGTAAAAGGAATCTACTAAATGGAGAAACAAATGGTTTGTCTGTATATTCTATTGCATGATGATGAATACGATGTGACATTGCAAAGATTAAAATTAAAGAAAAGAAAAGAGTTTTGTAATCATATAGGGTAAATCTATGCCGAGTTTTGTGTGTGTGTGTGTGTGTGTGTGTGTGTGTGTGTGTGTGTGATCATGATCGTTGTCATCATCATCTTAGCCATTGTCTATACACTGCAGGATGAAGCCCTCTTTCACATGTTTCCAACAAATAAGGTCCTGAGCTTTCTTTTGCCAATTGGACCCAATATATATCTGAAGAGATATGGAGATATGGATGGGATGGATGGATGGATGGATGGATGGATGGATGGATGGATAGATAGATAGAGTTTGGAAGTTTGAATCCCTAGTGCCGCATAACGGAGTGAGCTCCCATTACTTGCCCCAGCTTCTGCCAAACTAGCAGTTCGAAAGCATGTAAAAATGCAAGTAGAAAATAGGGACCGCCTTGGTGGGAAGGTAACAGAGTTCTATGTGCCTTTGGCATTTAGTCATGCCAGCCACCTGACCACGGAATTGTCATAGTGCTGGCTCTTCGGGTTAGAAATGGAGATGGGCACTGCCCCCTAGAGTCGGGAATAACTAGCACATATGTGTGAGGGGAACCTTTACCTTTACCTTATATATCTGAAAATTTGGAGCTGTCAATTTATGGAGCTTTCATCTATGACAAAATCTTAATTTTAATCCTTGATGTTTTATTGGACCGTATGGACTTCATTATTTGTTATGCTACAAGCTTTACTTTGTTTTCAATACAAGTAGTCCACAATTGGGACCAGAATTTCTGTTGTTAAGAAAGTGGTTGTTAAGTGAGTCACCCCATTTTATGATCCCTTTGCCACAGTTGTTAAGCAAATCACTGCAATTGTGAAGTGAATTGTGTAATTGTTAAGTGATTGCAACTTCCCCCATTGAAGCTGGGAAGGCTGCCAAAGGAAATTATAGGAATTTGGGATATAGGAATTTGGAATTCATAAATATAAGCTGGGATGCCAAGTAACCAAATTTTGAACTTCTGTCCATGGGGATGCTATGATGGTCATAAATGCAAGGTCCAATTGTAAGTCATTTTTGTATTGTTATAACTTCGAGCAGTCATTAAATGAATGGTTGTAAGTTGAGGATTACCTTTTAAAATCATAACTATGTTAATTCAGGAACTAAACTCTCATGTTTAAATATCTATAAACATATCCCTTCCTCTTCACTCTCTATTTACATGGTCACATTGTCCTTAATGCTAAAATTTCAGTTCTTTGGCTGTTTATTCCAAAATGACTGGCTAAGTTTATTGGAATCTTTGAGCATTTTTAGGGCTGTTATATATTTTTAGACGTATATTTTGCTTATGCCCACACTCTCTCAAATTAATGTCTGCGGGTATAGTCTACTCTAAGCTACATAACTCCCCAATCATAACCAACAAATGCTTCCCAGCTCTTAAGAGAGGATTGCAAAATGCCCAAATGCTCTTTGCCAAATCGACAATATAATGTATAAAAAATCAAATTCATACTTACATTTCAAATTAAATTGCTGTAATATATTTTACGTCAGTATCTTGAGAGAGTAACTTTGTTTGATACTTTGGTCCCTAGCTTTGAATTTTAATGCCATTCTACTGTTTGTGCTGATTTAATATTCTGATTTTTTTTTGGCCATATTTCTTAAAGAGATCTTTTTGTGAAATATCTTATGATGTCCCAAAAGTCAGGCTAAAATCTAATAAATCAACATATTTAATACTGGAATGTATGAATATATATATATGATTTTGTGTGTGTGTGTATCTGTGTGTATGTATAATTTTAATGAACAGACAACTCTTGTTTACCCAAGATCACTTTGCATGTAAGCAAAACCCTGCAGATGACCCAATCCACAAATTTTGCTCTGATAGGATATTGGCAGCTTCAGTTCCCAATGTCTGGGATGTCTGGTAATATAATGTCTGCAATAAACAATGTCTGAGAATATGTGGCTGGGCAAGTAAGACAAGCCCAATCTTGTAATGATGTGTTGCAATGACCTCCAGGGAGCCCAACAAGGTACTTATGGATTCTACCCACAAGTGTCATCAACAACCAGGCAAGAAAACAGTTCTTTCTTGTACAAGAGGAAAGGAGCTAAAACCTCTGAAAGGAGCAGTTTGAACTAGCAAAGGCCACATACAAAAAAGTAGCAAATGCACACAGACAACAGGGAGCCAGAATTGAAAAAAAGGGATTTGGTATCTGGCTTTCTACAAAATTTCTGGCTTCCTAAAAACTACACTGGAAATGGGCTGGCTTTTTCCCAATGACTAAGCAAATAAACCCAGGAGCATTTCATTTGCAATTGATAACATCAATGAGAGTTCATCCTGTATTCCATCAGCCTTTGCTTGTAAAAGAAGCTGCCTCCTGCAATCTGGATTCACAGCAAAGCACTCTCCCCGTTGATAAACGGGAAGGAAGAGCATAAGATGAAAGTAATACTAGGTTCTACTGTATATGCAGATAGAAACAGGTTGAGTACTTAATATGCTGAAAAGTCTGACAGGTCATAGGAGGCAGCAACAGATGTGCATGCACTGCAATTGATGCACGACCAAAACACTAATAAATGTCCTTAGCAAATTGGGCCTTGTAGGAGTTAGGTGTTGGTCAAGATGAGAAGGAGGATTTCTATGAGATGCAGAGCACTTTGGAGATAGTAAGATACCAAGTACGAGGCATATGAAATGACCCAGCTCCTTCCACATTAGGCATATAGGACAGGGAGGAGGGGAAGTCAACATATTATAGAAGGAGCCGCTACCACCTCTACAGGCATAGCTGATTTATGGGATGCCTCTCAGGGAATTACCAGCAGAAGCAACACAGCTACATTTTGTTCTCATAGCCCACAATCATTTCTCTTTGAAACGGGAAGAGTGGGATAAATTGGATGGGAAAGATGATGTAATGGTATGTGAGAATGGCCTTGGGAGGTGGGATGGAGAAGTGCTAAATCAAGAGTTCTAAATCATCAAGGAGTAGAAGAAATAGTTACTTGAATAGGGGTTCAAGGGGAAGGGTAGTAACTCTAGAGAACAGCATTGGATTCCTTGAGGCCCATGGTTAGGGCAGGGTGAAGTGCTTACTATCTTATTCCAGTTAAGGCAGCAAAGTGCAACCCAGAAATGTTTCAGTAGCATAGAGAAAGTGTTCCTAAAGTTTTGCAATTTATGGGAGTCAAGGACACATTCCTGGACAGGTCAAGGCTAGTCCTTTGGAGAACTCTCTGAAGATAAAATAAAATTTCTGAATCAGATTTACATTCAGATTCTTTTGTTTTAAGGTATGATGGCCTGTTTTACAGATCTGATAGCTTGAATGTGTCTGCTGTTTCAGGCAATTTGCTTTGATTTTGGTGTCTCAGATGTTTATTGCCTTCAGAGAAAAACATGCAAGAATGTAGTTCACAGTCATAAATTATTTGAGTCTGAGATTCAGCCCATCTATGACCAGTCTTCTCATAGAATGTAACAAGACATTATGCTTTGAAGTGCTATTTGTATTTTTATCAGCGCTAAATAACTTATTCCAACTAATTGTAATTGTTTGGACATTGGACAACACAAAGCTAAAATGACATTTTTTCATTTTTATTTTATTTATTTATTAGGTTTTTATCCTGCCTTTATTACTTTTATAAATAACTTAAGGCAATGAACATACTCCTTCCTCCTCCTTCTATTTTTCTCACAACAACTAGGTGAAGTGGATTGAGCTAAGAGAGGATGACCGGCCCAAAGTCACTCAGGTGGCTTTCAAGCTTAACATGGTACCAGAACTCAGAGCCTCCTGGCTTCTAGCTTGGTGCCTTAACCAGTAGACCAAATTAGCACTGAGATGTGGTGGTGGCGCAATGGATAGAATGCTGTATTACGGGCTACGTCTGCTGACTGCCAGGGGTTCAATCCTGACCGAGCTCAAGGTTGACTTAGCCTTCCATCCTTTCAAGATTGGTAAGATGAGGATCCAGATTGTTGGGGGTAAAATGCTGACTCTGTAAACCTCTTTGAGAGGGCTGGAAAGCAATGTGAAGTGGTATATAAGTCTAAGTGCTATTGCTATTTTTAAGTTCATGTCATAAGATCAATGTTTTTGTTTTTCTCTCCTCAACAGGAGACAGGGCTACTTTTCTCTGAGCACACACTTTACAGCTAGTAATGCCAGGAGTGACAGTACATATTTTTATTTTTTTGCCTCATCATCATCATCACATGATCACCACCACCATACCATCATCATTATGTTATGCTCACTATACTGTCAAATAAGTGAGAGTAAGGCTGTGAGCTTGTCTCCAAAGCTGGTGTTAAGAGCTAGGAAAATGTGGCATGATAGTGTGAAATAATACATAACCTGAAAGCTGCATCAGGGCATACAGAGTGGCGAAGACCAAAACACATGCTTGGGAAAGGCAAGGCCCTCTCCCACCACCTACCAATAATATGTTTTACAGTCACCATAATGTTTTGGGAAGCATTATATATACAGAATATAGACTATAGAATTCTTTATTGGCCGAGTGTGATTGGACACACAAGAAATTTGTCTTTGGTGCATATGCTCTCAGTGTACATAAAGAAAAATAAAATACATTCAGTAAGAATCATAATATACTATATTTAGTGATAGTCATAGGTTACTAATAAGCAATCAAATCAACAATTTAATTAAAACAATATAAATTGTAAAGATACCATCAACATGATTATAACCATAAGAGGGAAGAGATGGGTACTAGGAAGGATGAGAAGAATAATAGTAATACAGTCTTAGCAAATAATTTGAGACTGTTATGGCAATTAGTTGTTTAGCAGAGTGATGGCATTCGGGGAAAAACTGTCCGTGTGTCTAGTTGTTCTGGTGTGCAGTGTCCTATAGCATCGTTAATATAGTAATGAATTTTTATTACCAGTTCTGTGGCTTTACTACTGGTTCTGGACGTGGCTTGATGGGCATGATATGACTTGCTGGGCATGGCTTGGTAGGCGTGGCAGGGGAAGGATACTGCAAAATTTCCATTTCCTCCTGATCAGCTGGAACTTGGGAGGCAGAGAATAGATGGGGGTGGGGCCAGCCAGAGGTAGTATTTACCGGTGAAAGAAGTTAGCACCTACACCACCCCTCCTAGAGGAATGAAATATTTTTGGATATACTTAAAAAGGCAGAATATTATATTTCCTTGGATGAGAAATGGTAATCTGTTTTAGGGAGGAAACGGACTCACTCATTCTTAATACCACCACCACCCGCCTTTCTAAATGGCCCATTAAAGTCACTGGCAACTCACTCATTCCCCCCCACCTTTGTCAATGCTCTGAGCTAGTATATTCTACATAACAAAGGATCTACCCCCTTCAGGCAGACCCATATAGCAAACAGAAACTCATGGAAAATTACATCAGCCAGCAAGGCACAACCAAGCCTGTGAGACAGCCTACCCAGTTAGCTAAGACCCCCACCCCCTGGTAGTCTGGCAACCAATCAATGCATTTCTTACACAGCCCAATAGAGGGCATAAAACTCAGGCACTCCCAGCTGGTGGTCTTCAACATCTTGAAACATGTGATTGCCTTTTCCACAGGACCTCAAACCATGTGGTCCTGCTGTCCACCATTAAACCATCTTTTCAAGGAGCCACCATGTTTCCAGTGTCTCTTCCCCACTTGGAGCTGAACCCAGATGGATATTTCTTCCAACAAAAGTAATATGAGTCACTACTGCCAGCAAGTATCCCTTTTTCAAATTACTTTTGCAAGCTACAAGGTTACAGAGAATTGTAAGGTAAATCAATGTATGATGGTAAAGTGCTAAAAAATAATAGAAAAAATAATAAATCACAATCCAAAATCCATTGGTCCTGGGACATGTTATCAGAGCTGATAGAGAATCAAACCATGATTCCTAAATCATTTTCACATTATAGGAATTCCATTATATAATTTGCTCTCTATCCCATCTATACATATACTCAGAAATTACTGAATTAGGATGCTTAACAGTTTCAGCAATCAATTGCTTAGGACTTAACTAACTTAAACTGCATATGTATTTATAAACTATCATGGATATACAAATAAAATGCAATTCTGTATATGCTTATCAAAGTTATACCTTACTGAATCAATTAAAGCAGCAGCCCCCAACCTTTTGGGCACCAGGGACTGGTTCCATGGAGGTTTTTCCACAGACCAGAGGGGGTGTGGTTTTGCTTACTGCCTGCATCCTGCGGATGGGGCTTGGCTTGTTTGCATGGCCTGGTTGCTGGCATGCCAAGGACCAGTGCCTGTCCACAGACTGGGGGTTGGAGACCCCTGAGTTACTTAATTTTGAAAATTTATAATATATGTATCAATTAAGCTTACTGACCCTTTTACCTGGGAATTTTAATTTAAAACTATCTGAAGAAACATAACAATGGATCTGCTGGATCAAGACAAAAGCCCTTTAATCCAGCATCTTGTGTGTCATAGTAGATAACCAGATACCTCTGGTTTGCTTGCAAGCAGAAAAGAGGGATATATCCATATCCAGCTGTTATTTCCTTATGACTAATATTTGGAAGCATGATCTTCTAATTCAGAGATAACATTAAGTCTTCAAGATCATAGCCTTCATATATCTATCTTTCATACTGTGCATATATCTAATGCTAAATAGTAAATTATATTTCTCAAGCTTTTAATTTTTTTTAACTCCCAGTCCTTGCTAAGCATTAATCTATATTTGAGTTCCTGATTCTAATGTTTGAGAGGTAAGAAAACCCACCTGTCATATGCATGTGATTGATAACTATACATTTCAGTCTAATCCCCCTCCTTTGCAGCTTTCCAAGTCAAAAGTCTTACGTATTATAGCTTTTTTTCTATAAAGTAGTCAACTAGGTAGTCCCAATCATTTTGATTGCTCGCTTCTGCACTTTTTACACTTTAGTTCTAATATATGCATTAATATAACATTATATTGTGTGTGTGTATATATATATATAACATTGCATCTTCGGTTAGATGCAACACACACACACACATATGTGTGTGCGTGCCAAGCCAAGCCACTCCACTGAAGAGCTAGTAACCGAAAGCACCGCCTGGCAACAGAGAGATTCTTGCCTTTTCGAACTAAAAGAGCGGGCAAAAGGCCGTAGTGCGTCCCGCCTCTCTCCAGGCAGGAAGGCGGAGCCAGTTGACTGAAGTCGGCAGCTGAAGGCAGGGCGGCAGAGCCCGGGAAGCAGCAGAAAATTGGGGGGGTAACGTTTTGGTTCAGCGGTAGCAACCGGCACCAACATGTCTCACGCTTCTCCGCTCTCGAAACCGTCCAACCCGAACAACCCCCGAGTCTTTTTCGATGTGGACGTTGGGGATGAACGAGGTGCGGGTGGCAGGATACGAGGCGGGGTGGCCACGCGCGTTCGGAGGTTGGCAGGTGGGGCTGGCAGCGGTGTGGCCGTGCCGCATCGGAGCCTCGTGCTGGAGGGATGCTTGCGCCCCAGTCTTCGGGCGAGGCGAGGCTGGCCGAGTTGTGCGCGGCGCCTCTGAGCAAAATCTGAGCAAATGGCGGTAAACGAGGAAGGCCTTTTCGACGGGACGGGCTCCGAGCAGAGAACGGGGGGGTGGGGTGGGGCGCTTTGTATGTGTGCGCGCTGCTGTCCAGTGTTCTGCGCCGGACGATAAGTTTTTTCGCTCCAGCGCTCCCGCATTTTCTTTTGTAATTCGTCCGACGCCTCGCGCTCTGTTGCCGCGACACGCGCCTTACAGAAGTCTCTCGAAGCCCTCAGCTTTGGAACTCAACGCTGGAGGCCGCTGTGTTCCCTGTGGTAATATCACAGCGGTGGAAGCTTTGGATGAGGGGCTCACCTAAGGTTGCGGAGGGTTTCCCCCTTCTCCCACTGCAAAAGCCACTAGGGAGAATTCCCACAACATGAGGGCACCCTTTTTCTCGCTGAAACCAGAAGTCATGTGGTCAGATAAACCTTTCACATTCAGTTCTCGTTATAAACTGGCCTTAAGAAAAGGAATGTGTTGCGATTTTATGCTTTGTGGACCGAAGGTTAATGCTCTGCAAAACTATTATAAAATATATCTTCCATTCAATCAGTAAATCACAGATCAATCTCACGTGTGTACTTGGAAGTACCATAAATCCCACTGAAGTCAGATACTGTAGATTTATATTCTAGGTTAGTGTTGTCTCTTAGCTTAATAACTTACATAAGTCCCAATGATTGTGATTTTTCAGCAAATTCATATTGAAATAGGACAATTATCACAATACAAGCTCCTTCACCGCCCTACAATTATTTGTTTTGTTAAGCCAAACTTTAGAAGACAGCTAGAAATAACATGAATAATTTTAATAATTTTACTATTTTCTGTAGAAATCCATAATACTATTTCCAAATAAGTATTTGAAATGTCTATTGTTAAAGTGTATCACAACATTGACAGGTATCACAATAAATTTTCATAGTATGGAATATACTAATTGCTTCCAGTATAACCTACATCATGACTGTAGGAAACCCTGTGTATTGCAGTAATCAAGAATCAAGGTTACTGTTTTAATAACATTCTGAATAAAAATAGTATTTTAAAATTAGTATTAGTTGACTTACAACTACAATTAGGACCAGAATTTCTGTTGTTCAATGAGTTGCAACCAATTTTATCAGCCTTTTATCAGCAACAGTTAACAAATCACTGCAGTTAAGTACATCATGCAGTTGTTAAGCGAATTTGGCTTCTCTCATTGACTTTATCAGAAACTGGTTGGAAAAGGAGAAAGTGGTGATCACATGACCCCAGAACATAGTAAACATCGTAAATAAATGCTTCCCAAGAGTCCAAATTTTGATCACATGACTGCAGAAATGCTATTACAATCCTAAGTGCAAGGATCAGATTTAAATTACTTTTTTCTGTGCCATTGTAACTTTGAAGGTTTGCTAAACAAATGGTTATAAGACGAGTATCTAATATTTGGTGCTGGTCAGGTTTTTATCCATAATAGTAATAGAAGTTATCAACAGTAGACAGTGGTTATTACTGAAATCTAGTGGCAACTGAATGGATTTTAGATTATGTGTATGTGTATGTGAAAACAGTTACAGTCTCATACTGAAAAGCTGCATTGCTTGGTCTGGAATAATAATTAAATATTTGATTGGCAGGTGGAACATCAGAGTTCAAGAACCTTTTATACATTTAAAGTTGTATTAATACTGGCAGAATTCAGTGAGTGAATTGAGTCCAAGATTTATTGAAAGAATGGTGTGATACACATTGCTATAATAAGTACAGCTACAGATTTCTCTCATTCCAGTTGGTCGAATGGTATTAGAACTGTTTGCAGATATTGTACCTAAAACTGCAGAAAACTTTCGTGCATTGTGTACTGGAGAAAAAGGTATTGGGCCTACAACTGGAAAGCCTCTTCATTATAAAGGATGTCCTTTCCATAGAAGTAAGTACTTATTCTTGTATGAGTGAATGAAAGATTACTACAGTCAAAGCATCCAAGAATAAATATAATAATAATAAAAACAACAGCATACATTTCATGAGAAACAAGTCCTTCATCAATTACCGTAGTTTCTTTCTACATCTAATTACAGGCAAAAATTTGGCTAGCACCATTGTGACATTGATTCTAGAAGCTTGTATCGTTATAATTTGGGGTAGCCAAAGCACTGATGTTGGTGTCTTATTTTAGTTTAAAAGAAAACTGATGGCATACACTTTTGAAGAGGATTTAAGATTTTAAGAAAACGAGATGACAATTCCTTGTTTGTATCCATTAAAACATTGAACTACTGAAAAGCAATCAAAGTTGCTCAATGCAAGACATATAATAACAGTGTTCCTTGTGTTATAATGCTGCAGAACATATTATATTTGATTTGAGAGTCTCTTAACACTCGAGTATGTTTAGGGAGAGATGAAAACTAATTTGGAAATTAGACAAAAATAGAATTTTCTTTGCATAAAGAAAAGTGCTTACTACAATTGATATAATTCACCCTCAAAACAAAATTTCTGGAACATAAGTGTTTTGATCTTGGAATAGCTTATTTCGGATTTGTGCCCTATGATCAGAACACTAAAAATACTGTTTGAAATGCAATGTATTTTGTTCCTATCAGTTTTGTTTCATGCTTAGAACCTTTTTATACCCCTTATCAACTTGCTAAAATGCTTGTAGAGAGAAATATTTTTAAAAAACAGTAATGGAAAAGAGGCAGTTGATTTTAGATAATTGAGATCTGTTTCAGCTTTTTCACTTTGGTTCAATTGTAGTTATCAAGGAATTTATGATCCAGGGTGGAGATTTTTCAAATCAGAATGGAACAGGTGGAGAAAGTATATATGGAGAAAAGTTTGATGATGAAAAATTTCATTATAAGGTAATAGATTTTATAATTAAAATTTCCAATTGTCACAATTTTGCTAATGAGTTTTGGATCTGAAGGAAAACCAAACAGCATATTTAAAGTCCTTCAAAAAGGTAGAAATCAGAGAGAAGCAGAGTTCATAACTTCCAAAGTTTTTGTTCTTTTTTCCAAATCTGCTTTAAGATTTCTATTAAAAGGAAGAAATAATTAAATGTATTCTTTTATACTAAACTCTGCTTTTGTTTGGAGCAGATTTAGGGATCAGATCTTTCATGATCTGCTTAAATGCCACCTTTCATGTAGGATAATGGGATTTCTGAGAAGGAATTACTTGAGTGCTAACTCCAATGTATAAATGCTTTTATTTTTATCAACATATAGTGTTTACATTGTATTTATGTGTACATATATTCTATAGTGCAAATAGGACATTTTTGCTAAAGAACAAGTTTCAGCTATCTTTATTAAGTGAGGAGAGCATTTAAATTAATTTGATCTCAAACTCTTACATAAATATTAAGATATAGAGGCATTTATCTTTTAAATGTCACAATCTCATGATCCTACTTTTAGCTATTAGTGTATATGTATAAATTTTATATACAGGTATGTAACTTTGATGGGTGAAAGGTTTTCTTAGTTGTGTATTCCAAATATATGATATTGCAAATTAATAAATTAGATAAGATTTTCAATTTACCAATGAATTATTCTCATGAGAACAATATTGCTGTTTTATTTAGCATGATAAACCAGGTTTGCTCAGCATGGCAAATGCAGGATGCAATACAAATGGTTCACAGTTCTTTATCACCACTTTGCCCACCCCTCACCTTGATGGGAAACATGTGGTCTTTGGGCAAGTGATCAAGGGCATGGGTGTTGTAAAACTTCTAGAAAATGTTGAAGTAAAAGGAGAAAAACCTGTCAAGGTAAGCTAAAATCATTGGGATATATTTTCCATATTATAAAATTTTAAGATAATTAAAATATGTTTTCATTCCTTTTAAAAATATGAGTTAAATTATTCAATAATGAAATGTGTTTGCTTTGATGGTAATTATCTTTTCTACTTACATATAGAATAATTTTAACAAATATTTTCTGGGTCCCTTCAGGTGTTTAATTTCAACTCTAGCATACTGGAACAAGTTGGTTAGGGTTGCTGGAATGGGTAGTAAAGTGAGAATTAAGATTTTTCTCTACCTATCTTAGACTAAATAGGTTGCAGTTTAACTACCCTGTTTCCCTGAAAATAAGACTTCCCCGGATAATAAACCCAATCAGGTTTTTGAGCGCATGCGCTAAAATAAGCCATCTCCCAAAAATAAGCCCTCCCCAAAACACAGCAGCAGCCATGAGGTGGCCACACTCGCCTCCTCCTGCACCTCAAAAATAATAAGACCTCCACGAAAATAAGGCCAAGCGCTTATTTCGGGGGATCAAAAGACCCTGTCTTATTTTCGGGGAAACATGGTACTAACATTCAAGACAGTTATGATTATTTTTACTTTTCACATAAAGTTGAAAAAAACTAAATTCAAGGATTTGAAAACATTCGGGGAAAATGACAGGTGTGTTTTCTGAAAAGTAAAACAGGTTGCCATTGAAAAGGTTGCATTTTATATATTTCTTCTACAGTTGTGTGTTATTGCAGAATGTGGAGAGCTAAAAGATGAAAACTGGGAAATCTCTCCCATGGATTGTTCTGGAGATATTCATGCTGACTTTCCTGAAGATTCTGACATAGATTTAAAGGAAGTAAGTGTTTCATTTATTTCCTATGTTAATATTAAAGAAGCTTTGTTAAAGGTCCACTTTAAATTATATTATTGATCTTTTTAAAGTAGAAAACATCTAACACAATTTTGTCCTAGTCTTGTTTTCTACCTTGACATTCTGCAGCTTCCAAAGTAACTCTCGCTCTGTCTCTTTTGCTACAAAACGCGGATGGCCGCAGAGAGTTTTAACAACTCCCTGCGCGGCTTCCCATTTCAAAAGGCGCTCCTGCCTGCAAGGATCCGAGGCAGCTATCAAGGCTTCGGAGCTTCTGCTCGCTCGGTCTCTGTCGCGGGCAAACGGGGCGCAGGCAGTTGGTATAACTGCCTGCTCCTGCCAGCCCACGCTGCGTTTTGCCCGCGACAGAGACTGAGCGAGAGGTAGGCGGGCTGCTACGGTGAGCCTGAAGTTTAGCTTGAAGTTTACCCCTCCCCGCAAAAATGCTGCTAAACTTCAGGTTCATCGTAGCAGCGTCTGGCTTCCCTCTGCAAAGCCTGCCTGAAAGAGGAGCAGAGGGAAACCAGCCGCTGATACGGTGAGCCTCTCGCATCCAAGCCCCATCCCGGCCAAATGCTGCTAAGGTTCGGGCAGAATTTGGTGGTGACGGGAAGGGAGGGAGGAGTGGGCCGGGGCGTGGCTTGTTGCGAGAGGCTCGCCATAGCCTTTGGATTTCTTCCGCTTTGCAAGCCTGCCCTAAGACAAGAGAAGAAAAATCCAAAGGCCATCCCCCTCCCCTGTTTCTATGGCAGCCGACAGCAAGCAAGCATCATGGAGACTGACACTTTATTATTATCTTTGCCTCCATGGCATTTTTTGGAATGAGATGGTTTTGATCTTTTCATTGAGAAGTTAGACTTTCCAGATGCCCTTGGCTGGGACACATCTGTTCCAGGTTCTCCTTTTCCAGGGTCCAATTCACACATTCTACACATTGCCAATCTTTTAATAATCCAGTGTTTTTCTGCTGAAAGTTTTGGTTCCATCAAAAATAACACTTGATTGACAGCATATAAAACCTCTATGGTGTTTGTCATAGTTCACTCACTTGAGAATGCTAATGGAAGAGCTCTCTCTATGCGGGTTAAAGAACTGACAATCTAGGAGTGAAGCCGTGCAGCTGAGCCCATGTCCTGCTACTCTCTGGGTTAAGTGAGTGTTGTTTTTACTTCAACAAACAAAAATGTGATATTTATGTGCAGCAGTTTCTCCAGGCTGCTACTAACATAGTTCTCCCTGTGTGCTGGTAGGGATTAGTACAGAGGCATGCCTGACATATAACAGTCCTTCAGCATCTTGTTCAGTTAAAGATGAACTGTTGGGATGGATAGGAGGGAATCTGGGCCAACAGAGGCCGTGCATTTTCTGTAAATTAGAGATAGATTCAGTATTTGGATGCATATACACATGTAAAGGGGGGGGGGAGTTACTTGTCTAGGATATTTGCAGCAGAGATGTAGAATGTTGTTTACCAAGAGTTCCTGCTGGGAAGATAACATCCTTGTAGCCCAGTGAAATAGCTTCTGTCACTCCCTGGAGTAATTTGAGATGGCAAGAGAGCCTGAGATTTGCATACAGCTCTCTCTGTAGACAGGGAGAGGGAGAAAGAAGGGGGGAGAGAAGTGGGGGGAGTGAGTTCAATTTTGATGCATTTGTTGCTTGAGTTTACTTTGATTATTTTCAGAATCAAACAGTAAACAGATATGAAGAAGGAATTTAATATTCTATCTCGTTTTTGTTGTTATTGTTGTTGTTGTTGTTCAATTGTAATTATCAGGAGCCAAATAGAATTCATAAGCTGTGCTGACTCAGTACTTCACTTTCAAAGTTACAAATTATATTCCTGCCACTATTGACTTGATAATCACTGATCATTACTGAATCAGTATTCATATGGGATGCTATACTATTCATCATCATCAGTAACTTTGAAAGATATTTGATCGTGTTCATGCAGTGCTTATCAAAGCTGTTTTACCAAAGAAAACAAAGGAAGTTCTTGATTATAAATACCAAAGAGTTGCCCTCATTCTCATCTAAATTCCTTTCTTCTAAATTGAACTGGTTTTTATTAGACTCCTAGAATTTCCTTCCCAAAGATATGCAGCCACTCCAGGTTCTCACATAGAGCGTAGAACAATAAGGTTGGAAGGAACCTTGGAGGTCTTCTAGTCCAACCTCCTGCTTGTGGTAGGAGATCCTATATCATTCTGCACAAATGAACAGTCTATATGAATTGACTTTTGTTAGTAAGAAAAATGTCAAAAGCTGCAGCACAAAAATACAAAAAGCATTTGAATGGAAGATCACATTACCTGAACTCTGTAAAAAATGATTACATTTTTTACTCTGTGCCTTGACTTCACAGTATGGCTCTGCTCAATAAGTTATTTCTAATAAATAACTAATAAAAAGTACTGATAGGTTTGTTGTGTTCATTTAAAAATGACTGAACATTTAAAAAACATGTCAGCTGAATGTTAGGGTAAAAAAGAATACTTGGCTTCACAAACATAAGATTAATGATTGTCATAACCAGAATAGGAAGGTCTTCCTATAAACCAGCCATGCCTCTTGTAAAGTATTTGACAGGCTTCAAAAACCAAGGAAGACATGGTGGGTTACTTCTAAGAAGCTTCCTTTATGGTTCCTCACATATAGACAGGAATCTTGCTGTTAGAAATTCTGTTTATATATAGCACCATAGAGCAAACAAAGAGTACTGTCACCATGTGCTTTACTGCTCAACTATTTTAACTGTAACAGGAAATAGAAAACTCTACTTAGAACAAAAGATCATAGAGTATATACTATAGATCCAAACTTGTAAACACTGCCATCTACTGGCTGAATGCTACTTTAGTTGTTGCATAGAAATACATTCCAACAATGAATTCTAATACTTGCCATACTAAAGCAACTACTTGTCTGTGGATAATTCTCAGTCAGGTCATGGTTGTCCCAAAGGGGCTTTTCAGAAACACATTTCCTTGTGTTTTTTTCCTTGAAAGTTTTTCACTTCCCATCGAAGAAGCTTCTTCAGTTCTGTTCCAATGAGATTATCTAAACTTTGCTGTCTCTCGGTCCTCTGGAATGCAGCCCCTCCCTTCTGAGAATCCAGACTACATTTCACTGCATCAATTGAAGGGGAGAAATTGCAGAGACAAGTTTTGAAAGAGCTTTCAAATTCAAACTTGTAGATTCCTGCACAACACAGAAAGAGAAGTGATTTGAAAATACAGGTAATGTGCATTCAGAAGACTCCTTGTGGAACTTAATGTTCTTCTTTGACCTCAGCATTACTAACGACCATGTCAACCATGGGGCATGCCTCCAGGATTCTTATGACTGTGCACTGCCCAACATTCTGCCTATATGGGTGTTTCTGAGCATACAGGAGTGCAAAGGTAGCACCTCTTTCTCACACTTTAAAGCAACTGCACAATTTCCTGGAATCATGCAGCTACGAAGCAGCTGGCTTAAGACACAGATTATCTTTAAAATATCATCCTATCACAAAGAATAAAAAAATTGAACTGCTTGTGCAGTGAAGGGTGATTTCATCTCTGGCAATATGAGCCACAGTGGCACAGTGGTTAGAATGTAGTACTGCAGGCTACTTCTGCTGACTGCCAGCTGCCAGCAGTTTGACAGTTCTGGTCTCACCGGCTCAAGGTTGACTCAGCCTTCCATCCTTCTGTGGTTGGTAAAATGAGGAGCCAGATTGTTGGGGAAATAGGCTGACTCTGAAAACCAGTTAGAGAGGGCTGAAAAGCACCGTGAAGCAGTATATAAGTCTAAGTGCTATTGCTAAATGCTAATATGGGGTGGAAGCATAGTTTCGTAACAATGCAGAAGTCGGGTCTATTTTAATGACTTAAGCACAAACAAAACTTCCATTCCAAAGTGGAAACCTGTATTGTTCAACTGGACCATAATGTTCTATTAAGGATTAAGTATAAACATGATCCATATCAATGCTGCTGATATGCATTTAATAATAGGGCCATTCTAGAATCTGAAAAAAACCTCCATGCACATTTACAGACAGACAGACAGATATCTAGCACATACTTTTGATGTGGCTATATATGCATCACTGTCTAATATAGCCATTTTGGTAAACAACCTATTGTAAGATATGCACTATATCACTGTTATATGGATTTTCTTAAGCAGCATTTGAGCCTATGAACTATGAACATTATGAGATGTGAAGCATTCATAGCAAATATGGACCTCCCTTCCTAAAAGCTACTGACCCCCTGGCAGTTCAGTCTGTTTGAGGTTTAAAGTCTTGGAGGGGAGCAGAGGTGGGTTCCTGCCAGTTCGGACTGGTTCTATAGAATAGGTAGTAAGCTGCTGGTGACGTCACGGAACCGGTTCTGGTCCTTGGATGCCACCATCTTTTTTTCAGAATTTTTTCTTCTTCTGCCCACGTGCAGAAGCCGAGTTTCCGGCACTGCACAAGCTTCACCATCTTGTTTTCAGCCCTCTTTTTTTGGAAATTTTTTGTAATTATTTTGTACTGCGCATGTGCACGCGGCCACGAGGCATGTCAACGTGGCACGGGAGGAAGGGAACCGGCGGTTGGGTAAGTTAGAACCCACCCCTGGGGGGGGAAGGTATATTTTATATGAGTAAAACAAGCATGCAAGCAAACAAAACAAACTTCAGCAATCTAAGCACTGATTTTTTAAAAAGCCACATTTTTTTATCCAGTAAATATACAGTATTAGTGTGACCCAATGTCTGAACCATATAATTTTTTACTCACTACTCAAAACCATAGCAGCCCATTATTTTTGTATGCCCTGGAGTTTTGTAGATGCATTAGGAATACAAATCGCAGAATTTCCTATCTGCATGGCCCAAAGTAGAACGGGGTACAGTTGTAGAATGCATTCAGAATTTCCTTAAGGACGATGACAAGCTACATGATCTTGTAGAATATCGGAGTGGGTAATATACCGTTAAAACCACAGCTGTCCTTGTCTTCAGGCTGTGTGTCTGGGTGTGTTTCATTGTAAATTTGCCTTCTTTTCATCTATCTCTTCTCCTTGCTCTCCATGTCAGATTGCTTGGAGAAGTTGAATATGTGCAGCACATATGATGAACGGAAGCAACTCCTGCATGCATGTCTGGTTTTCTTTGGGAAAACCAGACAGGCCAGTCTTCCTCTCCTAAGAGAGGGAGGGAGGGAAGAACGGAGCCAGCAAAATCTCCTTTTACAAACACTTCATACAAATGTCAGTGCTGTCCTTGGTGCTGATGTTTAGCATCCCTAAGCACTACCAATGTCATGGATAAACCAATTTTCCTTGGCTATCATGCTAAGAAAATGCCAGATTTCTACTCTCTGGCAGTTTAAAGACATTTAGAAATACACCAATGAACTAGACATAGTTTCCAGCAGCTTCTGGAACATTTCCTTTTTTTCCTTTCTCAATATCTATCATAATAATTAATCATAAATGTAACATAACTAATAGGCATGTGGTTTTTTTTAAAGAAAAAGAATAAGAAAATGGAAACATGCAACTACACTAATCTGATCAGCAGATTTAATTCAGAGGGTTTTCCCTGGAGGTTAACAAGCTTCCTCAAACACCTCAAAAACCAAAGGGAATATAATTTGGACTATCATACCTGAATTGCAAATTATATCTGACCACAGGATGGAGCCAAGCGTTAGAAAGTCCATGTCTCTTTGCTGCCATCTAGTGGTCATAGGGAGTTTTCAGTGCAATGGTTCTATCAGAGCTGGGCCTGCAATGCCAAACCTCTTAAGGTCTCCCTAACTTTCTTTGTCTCCCTAGATTTCAATTTATATATCTCAATGATCCTCCCTCTGCGAAGGAAAAAAAATCTATAAGGTGAGATATCTGAAGCTGGATGTGATTTCTTCTTCATTTTCTTTCTACAGACCTCCTTGGCTGCAAGTTTCTTCTGAAGGTATGCTTCTGTTTGTAATATCAGGATAGTCCAGAAGAGTCTGCTTTCTTTTTTTGCAGCATAAATGTGTTCCTTTGGGGTGTTTAATTTCAGAAGCTGATGTTAAAAATTGAACGTGCAGCTGAAATATTCAAAAGCACTCCTAACCAAAACAAGAACTGAAACAACTTCAGAGATGTGTTTTACAGCAAATGAGCTTTACCTATGCATGCAGTTTGACCCTCACTTATGTCTAAAGGTAAGTAAATGAGATCCCATCAGAAAATTTGACTACTTGAACTGGAAACCATGAAACAAAACTGGGAAGTGAAAATAATATTCCAGGAAGAAGGAAGGGTAAACCATCTATGAAAAAAAAACCATAGATCCCTGCAAAACTGATGTGTTCAATTCCTTATAGCATAAAGATGATCCCAAATGACCCCTGGAGGCTTCAGCTGGTGACAAAATTGCCCTAGAAGCTGTCCCCACATAACCCTTGGAAGCTCCTGTGCAGGCCAGGATCGCTCCAGAAGCTTGAGTTGACCTGAAATGACCTCTAGAGACTTGAGTTGACCCATGAACGAACCTGCAGACTTGATTTAATCCCCCAATAACACCTGCAGGCTTGAGTTGGCTATATATTTGCTCTAGAAGCTGTCCCCACATAAGCCTTGAATGTGCAAGCCGGCATTGCTCCAGACGTTTGAATTAATGTGAGATAACCTCTAGAGACTTGAGTTCAATCCCAAATGACTCCTTGAGAATTGTGCTGGCCAATAAAGAGCCAGCATTACTCCAGAAACTTTAGTTGACCTGAGATGAATCCTTCCTGCCTTCCTTC
>JANHFT010003930.1:0-11082 GCA_032467955.1 Pseudoxenodon macrops
AAGAAATGAAAATGATATAAGGGGGGGGTAAGATATTGTGAAAAAGAATTTGTATTATGATGTGTAAAATGTTATATATGGAAATGAAATGTGAAAATTAATTTTATGGAAAATAAAAAACTTGGGGGGGGGGGGGAAGGATGAGGCTAGGGACAGACAGTCATGGAGAAAATCCACCTATATGGTTGCAAAGAGTTGACACTGACTTCATAATATATAATTAATCAAAAGTAAGTAGGTAAATAAATGAATACCTAAATAAATACCAAGTGGCTACCTGAAGGCAAGTCTTGTCAATGGTATCCCTCCACACAGTATACCTGGTGTTGACTTTATTTTTATAGCACTAGGCAAAAGCATTTAATTTTCCCAAGCATTTTAATAAATCAAGGTTAATTTTTACACTTCCATGCTCTTGCTGGTATTTCTATTGTTTTAATTTCATTATCCTTTAATTATCAAGTTTTGTTGTGTATTTTAACTGTTGAGAACTGTATTGTTTCATTTTAATGGATTGTAAACAGCTCAGAGAAAGCCTACTTAGCATACATAATGTATGTAATAAATTTAATAAATAATAGTACTACCTTTCTTTTACAGGTTCATATGATAGCTAACAGTAAATTCTGGATTACAAATAACATTTGAAACATTTAAAACCCTAAGAAATTAACAAAAAGCAAATTAATTTAGATCACAAATTATGTTCAGACTTTGGGAAACATAAAAGACTTCACACTGCCTTGCAGCGCTAAACAAGCAGACAGTAGATGGCAGCAATTATGGTGTTAATATCATTTTACATGGTATGAAATACAGCAGAAATCAAGACTCACTAGGGATAAAGGGAGTTTCTTTTCAGGAATTCTGTACCCAGTATTTCCCACAGGGACCCATTCCATTAAGACGTTCCCCTCCCACACACAATTGAATCCAGGCCTCTATTAAATCCAAGGCCATGTGACCGACTCAGCTACACAGTGTGTTACTTCATTGCTTACCTTGACTCCTCTTCCCCCACTCTTAAATGTCATAAATATTGAGAGCACCAAATAAAGAATAATACCCTCTCAGATAAACAAAGGACTTCTAGAGATCACTTTACTTCCCAATAGTGTAAAAACAAGACATGACTAAAGTGTTAAGAAAAGAGAAACTCTATATTAAATGTAGAAAGAAAAGTAGTCAGAAGAGAAAAAGTATAGAAAGATCATCAAGCTAATATAATTCATAATTTAATAATATCATCACAGGAGCATTGTTTTAACTTTTCTCGCCTTACTTGAGTTTTTTGGTATGGATTTCTCCTTATCTCAGAGGAGTAATAAGATGTCCGATTCAGCCGCTGACCTGGATCCTGACAAACAAAGCCTTGGAGAGAGAAAGGAAGGAAGACTTGTCACATGAAGGACATCTAATTATGGATCAACTGCCCTGATAGCATCAATGTACCACCTAAAGACTAGGGCTATCATACAGTAGATGCTTCCCAGGGCACTGCTTAATTATAAATATTGTTGAGTAACAGAAATGGGTCCCCTTTGCAGAAACTATGTCACTATTACATTTACATTATAACAAAAGACATTTACTCTCCAAAATTAAGCATGGATTTGTAAAAAGAACTATTATGTTGAGCTGTGAAATACAAAAGGGAGAAACCAGATGTGACTGACATGAGAAACAAATGTGATTGACATAAGAATGTATATGTACCTATGTAGATTTGAGGGACAGATATTTCTGAAGGTTGGATGCTGTGACAGCTCTAAAATGTAACTTTGTTGATCTTTAGTTCCCATTTTATAGATATTTTAACTGCAATCATGGCAGATTATGTTTTGTAATGTTAGATATTACTGTAATGGTTCAAAACTTGGTTAATCCAGAAAAAAAGCAGACCCCCATATACAGGAAAATGCTAGGAGGAGGAAGACAGTAGAATTATCCCAGCTGCCACATTTCCAAAACATTATGCAAATGTCAATCTTAAATATATACGGTATAGACACAGGTATATTATGGCATTTATTCAATGTTTTTTCATGCTACAGAACTTAGTGCTGTCATACTTTGCACAAATACCGTGTGTGCCTGTCACTAATTATTTTATTTTACTTTTCAAAATGATTCCCAATACTACTACAAAGCATTTACCAGATTCAGACAACAAATTTTAACATACCCTCTCCAGTACTTTGTCTTAAGAGTCTGGAAGCGAAACTATAAAGTGATTGCTTTGTTCCTATTATACATTAAATAAAACTGATGTTGGTAGGGAAAGATCAGTTTAGCCCCAAACAAACTCCAGCCTATTGGGGCTAAAATGAAACTCTTAAGTACCTTAACTGGGTTAAGGTACTTGCATAACACGATAACCTGACACATATGGAACATAATATAAATCATTAATTATTTCAAATCAGCTCTGGACTATACAATATATTGACTTTCAAACATAGTGTTACCCAAAGCAATATAATATTAAACAAGAATTGACATGGCACTCACCTACAAGTGTGAACATATCTGAAAGCATGCTAGCTTTAATTTTCAGATCCAAAGGAGCATCACTAACAGTATGGAACAAGAGAATAAATAAGACCAACTGATTAATGACTTTAATCTGCATCTTTGAGGAAAGTTTAATCAATATGTACAAGGTCTATCATTCCAAGAATGGAAAGTGCCATTCTTGGGACTGCCAAATCAGACATTTTGCATCTTTGCACTAAGCAGATTTTGCATCTATTTAAGCAGATAATGTGACATAATAATAACAACAATAATAATACACACGCAACTTTATGAAAATCCTTCTGCCTTGACATTCTGGACACAGGTAAAAGAAACCTTAGGTTTCCCTGTATATAATGTTCCGGTATAGGGGTGCCCAATCCCTGAGCCACAGCCCACCTCCAGACCTTGGGTTGTGCAGAACTGGGCCCCAGAAGTGGTGGGAAAGCGCATGTGTGTGTGCTCCATTTGTGCAAACGGCAGGTATAGATGCCCACTGCTCACGCACACTTCCCCCACCCCACCCACCCCGCTGGTCCACAAAGCCAGAAAGATTGGGGAATTCTGTTCTACTAGACTAAAAATCAGCATTTCCAAACTGGCAATGTTTCTTACAATATCTCTGAACAATTTTCTGTGAGTTCCTCCAAGATCCAGGGTATAGTTTTAAATGTTTTGGATCTTTCCAGTTTCATTCACTTATTCTTGAATATTAAGACAACCAAAAAGAGATTCATCACTAAAAAAACATATAGGTGAAATGTACATTTTTAACCCTCACTTCAACCAGGATCAAATAAAGTCATAGATCCGATTAAACCTCCATTCGGAAATAAATTAAACATTAATGATCTCGGATAAGACTTTATTGAATGCTGCCTTTTCCTTCTTAGAAAAAAAGAAACTGTACACTTTTCTAAGTTAACAAAATAGAAAAAGAAATAACATTTAGGACAGAATACTATTTGCACAGTGAATCTAATCCCTTTCCTCCTTTAAAAAATCATTTCTTTCTTTTTTTGCTTTGTCATTTGAATGAAACAACACTCAGTGTTTTGTTTATTCAACCAGAGAATGGTAGGAAAATAATCTTATCCAAGCCTACCCACCCCCCTGCTCACAATCTACAGATGGATTATTGAGAAAGGGCCAAAGTAATATGAACACTGTAGCTATCCTTAAACATTGAGTCTACCTACCCAACTATTTCAGCTCAATCCTGCCTCTTACGATTTTAGCCAAAAGAAGATATGGCAGGTAAGAGAAGTATACACAACATTATGAATTTAAAGCAGCTGTTTCACATCAAAACATATTCTCCCAGACATGCTGGTAGTATTCAGAGGGGTAAAAAAAGAACAGTTTCAAACTGTTTCAAACTAAGAATTGTTCTGATAAGGTCAGAACAACCATTTCAACCTCAATCCCAGGCATTTTAAATTCAGAAACTTTTGTACATCTCTAATAGGTACGGTAGTGTCTCGTGACCTGGTAGTTCAGAGACCAAACACAAAATTTAAAAGCATTCCTCCTTGCATACATAGACACACACATACACCCTCTATGTCAGATGCACAAAACAAGGGAGTGGGTGTTACAGGCTAAATTATATTCATAAATTATATACCTCAACTTGAGAAATAAAAATAATAATGATCAGAGAAATAGTCAGTTTGCAAACTGGTTCTTCCCTTCCCTTTATCTAAAACAAAGACCCACTTAAAAAACATCAAGAATATTTCCTGCCCCCAAAGGAAACAAATTCAGAAGAAAATTACTTAGGGAACAATAATTCCACCCTATCTTCTGCAACAGTTCCCTTACCAGGCCAGGGAAGGGGACAGATTCACCTCCAGCAGCCAAGGCTTGAGAGTAGAATCAATAAGAACATCAAAACCATAAAGCTCTGAAACAAATCACAAAATATATCAGATGATAGCATAACAGCATTTCTAAACAAGGCTAAAGCATGGATTTATACAGGGGTGGGTTTCAAAAAATTTATCAACGAGTTTTCTGCCTGGGTGCTGGGTGGGCGTGGCTATGGTGGCCGTGGCCTAGTCGGCCTCCTGCACCATGACGGGAGGTGCATTTTTGCCCTCTCTGGACGGAGGCTTTTCTCGAACTTCCAGGAGGACAAAAACGGCCTCCCCAGGCCCCAGAGGCCCTCTGGGCCCATTTCCGGCCTTCCCGAACTTCTGGTAGGCCCATTTTTCACACTCCCAGAGCCTCTACACGCGACCTGCACTTACCTGCATCCAAAACGGATTGGGTGGGGACTCCTGGGAGGGGCAGGGTGGATGGGGCGGGGTCAGCCAAGAGTGGGATTTGGGGGTTCTCTGAAATGCACGGAATCATAGCTAGAGGTTCTCCTGAACCCTTGCGAACCCCCAGCAGCCAACCCCTGGATTTATTATGAGGGGTTTACCCTATGAACTATGTGACAATGTTTGCTAACTTTGCAACTATTATTACTTCAATTCTAATTGAATTTCTAATTTGTCTCAGGGTTTGAAGTCAAGGCCCTGCTAAGTATTTTTTTTTATTGATTCTTACCTCTTTGTGGATCTCGTCTTTGTGGATCATTAATACTGTTTTTAAAACTTTACTTATGTTGATACTGGCACTGGTTTACATTTAGGTGATGTTTCTGCACATAAGTGTATGCATACATTTGCTCTAAAAAGTCATGTTACTTTTACTCAAATAGAGTTTTTTGGTTTTAAAAGTGTTCCTGCCGTACATGGACATGCAGTACATTTGTCCTGTTTCCATGACAGATATAATTTTCTCACTATACATATTAAATAAATGATACTAGAAACTTCACTAAACACAGTTAAGGAACCTCCCAGTACTGTACATCAAAATATTTTCTAGAGGAAAAATAATAAAATTAAAGTTTCTTCTTTTCCAAAGTAAATAAAGATTTGAAAGTGTATATTTTTTCAACAGGAATACCCAGGTCACTCAAGCTTTATTCAAAAGAAAACAGCCATTAGATTTTACTTCTTAGATAATATCTTGGCAGCTGTTGCCATGGATTAACAGACATCATTCCAACCAAGTGGGAAAAATGAAGTAATCAGACCACACAAACAAAATTTATGTCTGTATTACCAAGCCACCACATGTCAGAAATGACTACTTTGCAGTGCACACCCTGTCAAAATGAAAACTGAATCTAAACTATATGCATATTATCAAGTGAAAACTCGGGACAATTCTCAGTAGAAGATTAAATAGCAAGAACAATACAGCAATAGATAAGACACCAGAATGTCCATGAGGAAAAAGGAAATACAAAAATTAAGCCTGTAATGTAAAAGGTTTAATCAGTTCATGAGAGTTGTTTCAATCTTTATTTTTATTTTTTTTAAATAATAGTTTTAAAAAAGAAACTAAGATACAACTGGTCACACATACTTCTGGAAAGGGGGCAAGGAAAAGGCCAGAAAGAGATGTCTCTAATATGTGTGGAGCAGAGGTGGGTTCTAAATCTTCTTACTGCTGGTTCGCTGAGGGGTGCGCTGAAGCCATGCACGTGCTATGTGCACGCATGCACAGTGCGTTAAAAAGGCTTCTGTGCATGCACAGAAGCAAAATCCAAGGTGGCGGCACCTATGGAGCCACTGAAAGAACTGACTCGGGGGTGTGGCAGGCCCAGGTCGCTAACAGTTCTAGCGAACCAGGCCGCCAAGTTACTAACAGTTCGGAAGAACTGGACCGAACCATTAGGAACCTACCTCTGGTTAAGGGTGAGAATGAGAGCAGAAAATGTCCCAGAGGCAATTCACTATTATTCTCAGCCCAGAGGTGGGTTCCTACTGGTTCGGACTAGTTCTATAGAATAGGTAGTAAGCCGCTGGTGACGTCACGGAACCGGTTCTGGTTTGTGGGCGCTGCCATCTTTTTTTTGTAATTTTTTGGCAGGAAATTTTTTTGGGGGGGGGTTGGAATTATTTTGTACTGCGCATGCGCATGGCCGTGAGGCACGGCCATGCAGCGCGGGGGGAAGGAAACCGGTGACAAGGTAAGTTAGAAGCCACCCTGGGGCAGTCGGGCAGTGTTGCCCCCCCCTCCCCGGCACCTGCAGCTTTTGGAGCAACTCCCAGCCTTTGCACAGTAAAAAAAAATGTCTCACGAGTGCGAGAAGTTAATTGCCTCGCACTCACGCTGAGGAGTTTTTATTTACTGTGCTAGGGCCGGGAGTTGCTCCAAGGTTCCGAGGCTGCAGGTGCCATGGGAGGGGGGGAAACGCTGCCTGACTGCTCCCTCCCGAAGCAACCTCGGAAGTTTTCAAGCTCGTCTGGAGAGGCTTTTTTTTTAAAGAAACCCCCCAAAAAGCCACAAGATCCGGAGCTGCCAGTCTCTGGTAAGATGCACCTCTCATGCAGTGGGTTGCAATTTGGGGGTGGCAGGTGAGGCAGGGCATGAGGCGGGGGCCCCCACGTAACACGCATCTTACCAAAGATTGCCAGCTCCACCACGTCTGTCAGCCAAAAGAAAGAAAAACTGCATGGCTTTGGCTGGTTTATGGTGTGGGGGGGTTAAAAGCGAGCTCCCAGCAGTGGCAGGCTTCCCCCTCCCGCCACCCACCAGCAAAATCCATGCAGGAAAACTTCTCTGGCAGTTTGGGGCATCCTGCAACTCCGAGAAGTTTTCCTGCACGGCTTTGGGCAAGCAGGTGCCCTGAAAAGGGACTCTTGGCGATAGCAGGCTTTTCCCTCCCGCTGACAAAATCCGTGCAGGAAAACTTATCCAGCAGTTTGGGGCATCCTGCAACTCTGGGAAGTTTTCCTGCATGGCTTTGAGCGAGGGGGGTGGGCTGAAAAGTGAGCTCTTGGCGGTGGCAGGCGGCGCTGCCCTGGGACAGGATACTACCTCAGTGGCAGCACCCAAATGGATGTTGGGTAATGGAGATGGAATATCTATGTTACTCAAGTGAATAATACTGCTGATCAGAAGGACTAAGAACTAATTATCCTCACCACAGGACATTTGTTTTGACTTCTATTTGACATGTTTAAAAATTAATAAGAGAGAGAGAGGAGAGGAAAGAAAGAGACAAAGAAAAAAAGACACAAAGACAGAAAAACAGAAAGAAAAAGAAAGGAAGAGTAAGGAAGCGGAAGAGAGTGAGAGAAAGAAAGAAAGACAGAAAAAGAAAGAAAAAGAAAAAGCGAAAGAAAGAGGAAAGGGGAGAGAGAGAGAGAGAGAGAGAGAAAAGAAAGAAAAAGAAGGGGGAGAGAAAACTCTGTGCTACTATTTTTAATTGTTCCATTATTTATCATGTGTTAATATTTTACATTGTCCTACTCCCTACACCTAAAGTGGGGGTCAGCAATCCATGGCTCTTTGGGCTCTCTGCTGTGGTTCTCTGTCCCATCTGGCTGGCCCTGCCCCTCGTCCTCCCCTCCCCTCCCCTGGCCTGCATAAGGCTCTGGCGATCCTCCTCCTCTCATGCAGGGGGGGGCATGGCAAGGCGATGGCTGGAGCCTTAGTGCAGGAGCGAAGTGGCCCTGTACCTGCCTTTGTGCCACATTTGCTTGTAAGGCAGCCTTCATTTTCTGCCACTTTCGGCTGGAGTTATGCCTTCCCCACTCGGCCAAAGAGCTGCGGGGGGGACAGGGGACACAGCAAGGCGATGGCCGGATATTTAGGGCAGGAGAGAAACCATATCCTTTTGCCTCCAATTAAGACCCTCAAGCGAGTGGCCGCCTGCCCTGGGGCACCTTTGGTGCACTTTGGCGCTCGCTTGAGGAGGGTCTCCCTGTGTGTGTGCACCCTCCTGGCCCTGCCACAGCTAGCCAGGAGGTCGCCCAAAGGAAAATGTATGATGATCATTCATCAGCAGAGAGAGAGAGAGAAGGGGAGAGAGTGGGAGAAAGAGAGCAATGAGAGAGGGAGGGAGAAAGATAGAGATGAGAGAGAGGGAGAAAGAGAGATGGGGAGAAGGAGGTAGAAAGAGAAAGAGATGAGAGAGAAGGAAGGATGATATATATATAGGATATGGATATATATATCCCTGTTTCCCATTGAAAATAAAACATAGTGAGCCACAGAACCTGGGTAGGCATGGCTGGGGGTGTCATATGTCATGGTGAGAGTGAGTGACATCGAGTGGGCCATGCCCACCCAGATTTCGTGACTCCTGGTGTTTTGTTTTCTCTGGGAAATGGATCCAAATGGCTCTTTGAGTGTCTAAGGTTGCAGACCCCTACTCTAGCTGAATGAAAGGCCAGAACCAGGATGAAAACCCTAACCCAGGGAAGGAGATTGGTGGCTGAATACACCCAGGAATTTCACCAGCTGGTCATCCATATGCTGGGGTGGTCTGCTGAGGCCCTAATAGAATTCAATAAGGATGGCCTTAATGAAGATGTCTACCAAGGCTGTTATTCCCAAGCACACACACACACACCCGTGACCTGTAAAGCTGATATGTGCTGGCGGCTAATGTGGAGATTTATCAGGCTAGAAATCAGTACAGGGGAGGCCAAGTCTGGAACAAGCCTTCCTCCTCCACCCCAAAAGAGACCCCTAGAACAGAAAAAGGGGGACTTGCCTCCAAGCCTAGGTCAACAGCTTATTTCAGATGTGGAAAGGAGGGTCACTGATTTGCCGATTGTTTCACCAAGCCAGGTTTCAAACCACCCTCAGCTGGAGGGAGAAAAGCCAAGAAACCACCAGCCAAGAACCGTAATACAGCTTTGAAAAGTGTAGAAATTGTTGAGTTCGCTTCATCAGGCCTGGAGGGGGTCGTCTGATCACTTCGGAGGAAAGTGAAACTGATTCTGATGATGACCCCCAGGTCAACATGGGGGCCCCTTGAGAATCCCAATGGAGTTAAGAGTGCCCTCCTCGGGTGCCCAGGGGAAGATGCTAGCCCTTTTGAACTCTGGGTGCACCAGGTGTGTAATTAGCCCAGAGGTGGTGGAAAAAATGGGACTAAGACTGAGAACAATGAAAGTGCCCATAGCATTCTGTCAACTGGATGGGTCCGTACCTGGGGAGAGAAGCCCATTTTTAACAGAACCAATGGAGATGGGGATGGGGGATCACCAAGAGACTTTGAGTTTTATCATGAACCCCCATGTGAATTGGAGAAAGGGGCTGCTATGCATACATTCTGCCCAGCCAGGAACAGGGGAGAGGAAACCCTCCTGCATAGCTAAAGCCACAAAGGAGTTAGCAGTGGTAGCAAATGAGCACATTGGGGGGGAGGAGAAAATTCCCAAAGAGTACTGGGACCTCAGGGAGGCATTCAGTGAGAGGGCTTCAGACTAGCTCCCTCCTCATCGCCCCACTGACTGCATTAAAGAAATCCTCCCAGGGGTGAAACTCCCTAAACCAAAGTTCTACTCCATGACCCTCATGAACTGGAGGAGTTACAGAACTTTATAGATAAGAACCTGAAACGGGGCTTCATCCAAACAGCTAGGCCATGAATGGCCACCCCGGCGCTGTTCTGGGAGAAAAAGGATGGCTTTCTTCACTTGAGTATTGATTACAAGAACCTTAACGCCGTTTGCATAGAAAATGTTTACCCATTGCCCCTTATGAAGGACATGCTAGCCCATCTGGCCAAGGGGAAGATCTTTACTAAGCTGGACTTGAGAGAGGCTTACTACAGAATTCGAATTAAGGAAGGAGATGAGTGGAAGAGTGCCTTCAATTGCCCTTTGGGTTGTTTCCAGTTTAGGGTGCTTCCATTCGGGTTACAGGGAGCACCGGCAGTGTTCATGCAATTGATAAATGAGGTGCTACATGAGCATCTTTACAAGGGGCTCCTGGTCTATCTAGATGACATTCTCATTTACACTGAGACCATGGAAGAATACATGAATATAGTGTGGTCAGTCCTGAAAAAACTCAGGGCTGCTAAATGTATGCTAAACTATCAAAGTGTGAGTTTCATCAGAGTAAAATTGATTATTTGGGTTACCGCATATCACATGAGGGAATTTAAATGGATTTGGAGAAAGTCCAGGCAGTCATGGAGTGGGTGGTCCCATGCACCCACATGCAGCTGCAAAGCTTCCTAGCCTTTGCTAACTTTTATCGACAGTTCATTCCCTCTTTTGCTAAAATTGCATTGCCAATTTTACCAATGCAAATTTTACCAATCTCCTAAAGACCAAAGGAGAAGCAAAGCCAAAGCCTAGTGCCCTAAACCTGGCTACATGAGGATATTGATGATAACAGCATGTACATTTCAGGGTTTCAGATACATAGAGCAGACAGAATTGCAGAATCATCAGGTAAAAAGAAGGAAGGGGGTTTATACTTATATATCTACAGCAGCTGGTCTCAGGATATAACCCATAATATATAAATTCTGTGATGAAAACTTAAGAGTCTTTACTTATCAACTATAAACCATTTTACTCTCCATGCAAGTTCTCCTCATTTCTACTAATTGCTGTGTATGTCGCTCCACAAGACATTATGAACCCTAGCTGATCAGATTATGGAGGCTGAAGCCAAATATCCCAATCCACTGGCCATTATTTTCAGAGATCTAAACAAGGCAAACTTAAGGAAAGAGCTACCAAAATACTT